>JAHZNG010000098.1:0-16177 GCA_027744375.1 Orchesellides sinensis
TACACACCCTTCGCACTAAACTCTTGACCTGCTGCCCAGGTAGATGAATGGGTGAAGTGGCCAATGCTTATGGAAGAAGGGTTAGAGTCAACGGCAGGAAAGGCTCTTCGAATGTGTTGCTCGCCACCCGAATGAGTTCGGTGAATTGTCAATAATAATTTAGAGCGTGATACAAGATTAGACGCTTCCACGTCTTCATGGTTTGGTCTTTCTGACATTTGTGGTTATCAAATTGAATGGTACTTGGTAAGTATATAGTAATTGAGGTTAATATCGACGGTTGATGAATTTTTTTAACTAGTTTAGTTTGACATAGCTTCGAGACCAACATAAAAGGCTATGCTATATGAATGTAAGAACAAAATCTTCGATTTTCATATAAAGTATGATAACACTAATCTATAGATATAGCAACATTTACGAATGACGTAAGATAAAAAAAAACCTTCCTTCACAGCACTAATCAGGTTTCCTGTTATAGAAATCCCATATGGTCTGTGGCCGTTTTTATTCAAAACTCTTCCACGTAAAACAAGAAACACACCACCTCATTTGTTTGTTTTTTAACATTTTTTATTTTCAAAATTAACCTTAAGAAAACACGACGCAGTAAAACCTTCTTGACTGCCTCTGGCTTTTCATTAACTGGAGCCTCCTTCTTTGCCTGCAAAACAAATTTCCAACATCATTACTACCTCCCCCAGCATATTATATACTCAATGAAAACACCACGGCTAACAAAAACAATTTCACGATCTTTGCACACACCTTCCTTAACTTCTTCAAAAGAGCAAGATTCTTCCTCTTCAATCCCCTGTTAAAACGCCTACGTGCACGTGCATGGACCAATTCAGTGAACTGCTTCCTAAACATCAAACAAAATAAACACACAAATAATCAGTAATCGATTTCAGATAATTATGAAACTAATTCTACACGAAACACCCTAGAATTCCCACACAGCTATCAATGATTACCAATCAAATTTACAAGACAGATGATCAGTCACAGATCACAGGTCAATCTACCAAGACATTTTTACAGTCAGTAAGCTACACAACACAACGGGTGTCTTTATAAATCACTCAAAAACTCAAACTTACATGTTCATATCCAAGAGTTGATCAAGATCAACACCTCGGAATGTAAACTTCCTGAAAGTCCTCTTCTTCTTAATTTCCTCCTGTAAAACCACAAATTAAAAAACACCCTCCAATTAAAATTTTTCAATCACATTATTGACAGCCTATTTTAAATTTAACAAAATATACACCACAACCGACAATTTAAAATTACTCCAACAAAAATATACTTAAAATTTACTTACGTCAGCCATGATGATTTACTTTTAATTAGTAAAAAACACTGATTAAATTTAAAGATGATTTATTTTGAAAAGCCGAGTGGAATGGCAATATCAATTGCGAGACAGCTACACTGAATGGGTGAGAGAGGCTACTTGGCTTATGGACAGAAGATACACGCCGCACACACTGCAGCCCAATTCGGATATGAGCGCTCTTGCCAAAGCTCAATTACCAGATGGAGCACACTACCTGTTATGAACAAAGACACAGGAAAGCTTTACATGGCTTATACAGCAATGTATGCTATTTCGGGAACCATAGAGTAGAAGGAAAAGGCAAGGATAGGTGTATGCAAACAGAGGGGTAAGATGAACAGATACCGCGAAAGTAATATTTAAGTTTAACTTGGGGTTTGTAAATGGACTGTAACAAGTATGCATGAAATGTAAATAGTTGTCTGCTCGCTGCGCATAGGACAGACGAATGGGTCATTTTCCGCTGGAAGAAAGGAATGAAACTGGAGAACTGGAGAAAGTTTTTTAGTTGAGATAATTGATTGAGCTGGGAGAGAATAGGTTGACTTAGGTAAGGTACAGAAATTATAGTAAAAAATAAATTAGTGGTTTTTAATTTGAAATTGGTCTGGATGTTTGAATGGTGGACACTGGAACGCTTTTAGAAATGTTGGTGTCTTCTGTTTTTATCTAGATTCCAGGCTAGAGTGTTTTTGGGATAGTCGGGATACTGAAGACAAGTCAAAGTGGAAATTTTTAGACGTGTGTGAAATTTGGAGTTTAAAATTTGGAAAATGATTATGGCTGGTGGTGGTAGATCAGAAGCGATAAACATTTTGAGGACGCTATACCGTGAGCTCCGCCCATCAGTCAACGCTCCACAGAAGCACGTGTACGAAACTCAAGTATGGAGGCATATTGTTCAGCTATGTAGAAACTGTAAAAATCAGCCACCTTCGAAGATAGAAGAAGCACAGAGAAATTTGGAGCAGACTGGTAGATCGTATGTGTTTTATTTACAAGGGTCTAAGGAGTATCATCGTATATCAGACGAGTACAAAGGAGCTGGAGAAAGAACAGCGGAAGCTACTGCGAAGATGGTAGGGTTTAAAATGCCACATGAGCCGAGAGATCCACCGAAGCAGAAGAGCAGTAGTAGTAGTGATAGTGAAATCAAGTCATCTTCCACATCCCCTTGTAATCCCCCCAGTTTAGGGGGTAGTAGTGAAGCGTCAGAAGAGGGTAGAGATTTTTCTAAGTCTGCAATGAGCAGCTCTCCACTCAGAAAACCAGACTCAATGTCATAAAAGATGTGTGTAAGAAAGCATGTACGTGTAGTCCTAAGAATTATGGCATATGCATATACATAGTAGAATATTTAGAGTAAATATATAGCGATTGCTAAATTACAATTGCTAATAAAAATTAACCGTCAACCTCCACAATTATTTAAATTACGGAACTAAAATGAAATGATTCCATCTATTTTATTTTGTTTACTTCATTATAAGCGGACATACAGACAAATATGATAGTATGATATAGTTTAAGTATATCAATCAGGTTAATATTCATATATATATAAGTAAGAAACTAATACGCCAACAAACTGCCCCTCCCTTCGCCACATGAAAAGAATTCATGACAAAATTCTCGAATCAAACTTTACCATCAATAAGAATCAGTCAATTTAGCGTCACTACTACGACGCCTTACTATTTATCTACTTTCCACTAGTTTATAAATCCTTCTTTTACAGCTACTGTTATTCATGTTCTTTTTAGACTCTCATTTTTACTTTTCCTCCCACTAGTAGAGATAAATTAGACAACTACCAATATCTGTCTACCAAATTTATTTACATGTGGATTAAACTTTCGAAATAAAACCCTGCAATCTTTCCAACCATATAATTGCAAACAAAAAAATGTAAAACAATTCAACATGAAGTACGGGGACAACAACCACGTAAAACTGGTTTGTACTCCCAATTCAATAACTAAACCTAATCATAATGTTTAAATTGTAACTAAGACTAGTCTACTGCAAATAGAGATAATCTGTTTTAAATTCGACAGACAAACAGTTCAGATTAAATTCGATTAAGCCGTGGCCTCAACTTTTTCTTCTGCCTTGTCAGTTTCCATACTGCTTATGTCTTCTTTTTTATCCTTCTTTCCATCATTGGTCACTTCTCCCTCTCCTTCCCCAGCTTCGCTATTGTCACGTCGTCTTTTGCGATTAGCGAGTAAAGCTTTCTTTTGGAATCGTGGCAGAGGCTCCATTCCTAACACTTTGTGGATTTGGCGGAACGCTACTTGACGAAGCGCTTGCTGCAAGTTACGCAAATTGTGTTTAATTATGAAATCACCGAAACTGCTCCTCAAAATAACATGGGTGTAGCATAAATGCATATTTAATCTCACCTGTGCATACGCAGTAATATCCTCTCGACACTGGTTCGATAATCCTCGCAATGCATCAACAGATTCCTTTTCACACGGATCCAGCAGACCAGGACCTGTGTGCAAGAGTACTCCAGCAGAGACAACCTCTAATACAACTCTTAACGCTTCACCAGGACTCAGCGGTACCCCAGTGCTGTTAATTGATTTCTCCGTTAAAAGCTCCACAGCCTAAATTGAATGATAAAAGAATCTAAACATAATGTCCATTTTTAAATCATGACGAATTCCAAATATTTTTTAAATCATACCCAACAAGGGAGTGAATGCCAAGCCGCCACTCTCTGACATAAGTCCCTTAAGATTCGGATAATGATCACGCAACTCTGCAGCGTCGTTGCCCTAGCCTGGTTAGTAAAGAACATTAGAAAACAAAAAAACAAGATTATTTCACGATACACTGAAAATTATATTTCTTCAGATACAGGAAAGAAGGAGAACAGGAGAAATTATAAAAGTCGAACGTAGATGGTAGAATGAAGTACTGTCAAGACTGAAGGAAAAACTCAAAAAGATTTAATTTTACAACTTTTTCTTTCAATCTTTAAAAATAAAAGTTAAAAAACTGAAATGACAGTTTTTAAATTTTTTTAGAAGGTGATACTGCCACCACCTCATTGAAATAGTCAAAAGGATGATTCCTTTCTTTTCATAAAGTCCTTTCAGCCTTATGTTCAAAATAACTTAAATATTTAAGAAACTTTTACAAAAATTTTTAACTTTGTATTACATCTTGGAAATATCTGATAAAGACAAAAGGCGATAACAATTAAATTTAGTATGTTACTTTAGCTCGTTTAAAAAATAGGACACCCACAAGGCTGTGAAGGAATTAATAGCAAAGTACTGAACATGTGCCTTAGATTTGAAAGCTTCAGAACCTCTGAAAATCTCTACTTTTTTCTTCTTATTTCAAATTATCATTATTCCTCGTTAGTCAAATTGCATATTTGAATTGAAAGATTTGAAAAGTAGCTTAAACAACAGTACCAAGCAAATATTTTTTTTGTAGTCGAAATAATGATGTTTGAAATTTTGTAAAAAAGGTAAACAATAGTCTAGAGCACATGCACACCTGGAACCATTTGGCATGTCTTAATTCGGCCAAAGCATCTAGGCATTTCTCCTTGTCCAACACATCTGACGGCTCCTTCACCTGAGTTGCTTGGGCCTCTACATGTAACATTAACACACATCAGATATCAGACACGAATTCACTGATGTCAACTCATAAAACCACTAAGACTGGTCATCTGCACACAGATCTTAATTCAGATCTCTGTGCCATTTTGAGTCCAGTAGAAGAGTTGACAAGATTTACTATTCAATACATATTCTCTTATTTTCTATTTCTCTGAGTCTGTGTGTGAAAATGTACAAATCAAAGGGTGGTGGCGGTCGTGGTTTGATTTTTGAAAGAATAACTCTTTAAACACATTGTTATAAAATAACGAGGACAATCCTGTTTTTTCCAAGAGTCTCTTCCTTTCTCATCGTGTTGTACACTGTAGGTAGGAGTGATTGATTCATTGATTGACAGTCGGTGATCAGTTGATACTGAGCTTTTTAAATCTCATCATCAACTAAAATACCTACGAAATTCTGACCGGGACACTGCTGAAATTGAGCTCTGCGGAGGTTTATTAGTTTTCGTTGAGATTTTTGCTGACAGGTTTTAAAGAATTTAGTCTTGCGACGACAATCATTCGGAAGAGGAACCTCAGCAGAGCTTTTAATTTCGATCGTTTGTCGCTCCACCTGTCCCCACTTAAAGGCTTGAATCCAACTCTGAATGGCTAGTTTCACAATTAAACTTCCACATCATGATTAGATCTCAGGCACCGAAAATTCGAAGTCATTCTGCAAAACCACTTGAAACCTCTTGACTTTAAGGATTATTTAACAACATTTAACACATTTCGACAATTTTATAATATAATTCACAAATCAAACACAAAAACTCACATATTTAGAGATACGCATGGTTGAAAAATGTAAACAGTCAAGCAAAACAAAACAATAATATACAGAACTTGTACATGAGCAGAACAAAACATATTAGAAATTTCTTCCCTTACCTAACCCGATTAATTAGAGCATTTAAAGAAGGACTGGTTATTTTCGAGTTACCCGATAAATGTACATATAACCTACATAACGTTTTAACGGTTTGCGATATGGACATAATATAATACATGAACATTTTTAACTTGTAATTTACTTTCCCTAACTTCGTGAGCTTTAAAGTGGTTTTGAAGTTTTGATATGTACGTGACATTCATACAAGGGTAATTGGTTGTAAAAACTTCAGAATTATGATGTTAAATCTTCAACAAGGGCAATAATCGCTAACAACATTTCTTGCAGAAGGTAAAATGAATCCGAGGTAAACTTTTGTATCTATTGTTCCTGGACTTTCATTTAAAGTTTAGTTATGAAAACTTCGTAAAGTATATTGCTCACAAACCAGAGAATATATCAAAACTCACCACCAACCAACCATGAACCAACCGACCCATATATACAACCACTTTTTAATAGTGGGTACATTAATGAATGACATTATCTTCTTTGGAAGTGTAACACCCAAATGAGAGGTTTTCTCTCCCAAAGCTATCTTACCACCTGCTGCTGCACCAGTCTCACTTCCACCAGCAACTGGAGTTCTCATCAAAGGTGATGTTAGTGTAACAGTAACCTCGATTTTTGGCTCTTTAGCTGAGCTAACAATTAAAGCCGATTCTTCTACTTTTTTCGCGACTTCATACTTTTCTTCTGGTCCTACGATCTGCAATAATTTTAAGTTTTGTTAAGTCGTGTTAAATTTTAAAATACGACAACATTAAGCTTAAAAAAGTGCTTCTTAAAACCGTACTTGAAGTTGCTTTGGCAATGCTTCCACTATCCTGTCCAACATGGTTAGAGTCGGCTTCTCCGAGCAGAGCACAACCAATTTCACAGATCTATCACCACGAAGTAGTAATCCTTTAGCCAGATTTCCAACCCTCATAACTCCCTTGAGAACACGGGACGCTTGGAGCATGTCAACATCTGTTGCTTTTGGTCCTGATGTGGAATCTGCACCTTCCTCATTGGCTCCATTTGCCTTCTTGGCGTCAGTCTCAGCAAACTGATCTGAAACAAACTTGAGTGCTTTCTCTGTGTTTGAGACGATCTTTTGGATAGCATGAAGCTCTTCTTCTCGAGGATAAATTTCAGCATGTCTGGCCATCACATGGCGATCTTCCATACTTTCTGGTCTTCTCATCAGTGGGGGGATGAACGGCATATGAGGTCCAGCAGGAGGACCTCCAAACTACAATTAACAACCAGTTCTAATTGTAGTCAATACTTCTTTAGATAATATAAAAGAATAAATTACTGATGTAACTTACTCCAGGAGCAAATCCTCTGGCACCACCCCCTGGAGGGAGTAGTGGGACTGGTCCTCGTGAAAAACTAAAAAAATTAGAGTAAGTACGACATGTTTCATACAAATCTTCCGAAAAAACGTAACAAATCATATGAAAAAATTTAAATAGTTCCTTACGGTTCAAGTCCTTGATTTTTTCTTGAGGGAGGAATCCTTTGTGATCTCCTTTCTTCCATTTTCTTTTGCCTACTAGATGGTTTCACATCCACTACTAAATCAGGATTAACCTTTTTCTTATACTGTAGTCGATGACGACGTCCTTTCATATGCATTTCCTTAGCGTTTGGATCGTTAAAACGGCATTCGCAAAGTTTACAGTTGAAAGAGACCACTTTCCCATCGTCGCTTCTGACTTCCTCAATATAATCTTGTCCAACTGGCTGGATATCTTTTTCTACATATCCAACAGCCCCAGAATCCATTTTATCGTTATTCGTGGTCACGACAGAGTTGGCACTAGACTGATTACTAGATTGCTGAACATTATTATCTTGCTGTTGACTTTGTGACGACTGAGGCTGAGTTTGCTGTTGTGAAACTGTTGATGAGGATTCGTTCTGTTGCTGATGATTTTGGGCATACCTGTCAAAGTCCGGTTTCGGACCAATAAAACTAATTTTGGGTGTGCCACCGGTTGCAGCAGCAGCAGCTTGCTTAACAAAGCCCGGGCTCTTGTTCTGAATGATCTTATTTCCACCAGACGTCTGCTGAGTTTGTCCATTGGAAACCGTTGGGATTACAGTGGGATTATCAGAAGGAATAGGTTTCCCAAGCTTTGTATGGAGCTTCAGTACTTTTTGATGCTTTGCCCCACGTATATGCGCAGCGTATGCATCCGAACCAGTGCAAGTGACGTCACAAAGTTCACACCGGAGACCGCCAGGCACTCCCTTTGAAGCTTGAACAGCTCCTCCATTCCCACCACCGCCTGCTTTCTGAGCTGCTTCCTTTTTCTTGTGCTTTTGTCCTTCCAAATGCTCCTTGTAAGTCTGTGGACCAGCGCAACTAATTTTGCACACGTCACAGTAGTGCAGAGTTTGAGGCTTGTTTTGCATTGGCCGAGCCCCCTTCATTTTATTCATGTGAGGTCCACCCCCACCACCTTGTCGCTTAAAGCCATAGCCACCTCCTTTAGAATTTGTTCCTCCTTGGGCATACGCAGTCACGGCATTGTAAACGGCAGCATCATAGTTGGTAAATGATGCTATAGGGAAATAATTTATACTTTTTTATTAGACAACCCTTCATCACCAAATCTCTGCAACAAAAATATTCTAATTATCTTTCATCCAACCTTTACCTTTCGGAGCAGGAGTTTGCTGAGGTTGCGCAAACCCAGCGTAAGACGTCGTTCCAGTTCCAGTCACTCCAGCAGTATTTGCAGTGTACGTTGGATAAGCAGTAGATGAAGCAGCTGGTCTTGCTCCACCTTGGGGTTGAATTTTACCAGCGCCTGGAGCAGCAGTCATCGTCTGACCCGCATAGGACGCCTGCTGAGACTGCTGAGCATAATAGTTTTGCTGTGCACCCGCCGACTGCTGAGCTGGTCTCGTATAGCCACTGATAACATACGCGTCAGCTGATGGTGCTGCATACGCTTGGGCTCCTTGGGACACCGCAGGTGCCTGAGCTGGGGGAGGATATGGCTGACCAGTGGTGTACCCTTGAGTGGCTGGAGTGTACTGATTTCTAAAAAGCCCAACAAAATTTTTTAAATTAATTACATCCACCCCCTCCACTCCCTTCTTTCATATTTTAGATATTATAATTTAAAAATTTAATTATCTTACCCATACTGAGTACCAGCATGTGTAAAATTGTAGTAATTATTAGCAGCCATCTATCCTTGCTTTCTCTTGTGACTTCCACCACAAGCTTCAACTTTTTAATTAGCTGCGTGAATTACTGATCCCCAGAAATATCACGTATTACTTCTTTAAACTTCCTTCAAAGTTGACAATACCGGCACAATCACAATATATCAGTTTTTCTCACAATTCAATTTTAACCACTGCTCACTTTAAATACAACGTCTATTAACTCACTGCCTGGCTTCCTAATTAAATCTGGATTTTGCCAAATATAAATTGTCCCTAAATACTTTTGACGATGATGACGAAAGAATGATCTTTTCTACCTAACACCTAAAAGCTCATCCAACCGCAGAATACACTAAAAATCTATATTGTAGTTCCGCTCTGAAAGGGTAAAGAAAGACAAAAAATCGTACCGAACAACTGATCCCGTCCGTCCATCCAACCGAGCATGCACTACAGATTTGTATTTTTTGCTATGTAGATTTTCGCTATATTAATATCAAATGGCTTGGCTTTGGGCTTCTTCTACGAACTACCATTATTTCGTTGTGGATGTGTGGATATCTCATAAAATATCCTTATAAATCATTTATTCATACATCTCATATATTTTAACACAGACGTTACACAAAATACACACATAAAATTATACAAGGCTATAGTGGCAGTCCTGGTTCGGCTGGCTATGCTCACGCATACCATAGCAGAGTGTACTTATCAGTAGTACAGTAGCAGCTAAATACGTGCGAAACGCCCATAGGTCCAGTGGGGTTTAGCCAGAGGATGATTCATTCACACCTTACAAAACGAGCATCAAGACAGAGCTACCATACTACGTATGTATTTAGTATGTATATTTACGCATACACCCTCATTCGCTGGTCTGGTATATCTAAAAACTCTTTGGGTTCTCTTATATACACGTAAACATTGTATAAATACGAGGCCATGCATGTTTTCAGGTACATATGTATTTAGAACTAGCTGTACCTATGTTCATAAGGATATTTTATGGATAAAGTGTCACTCAAGCAGAAAGAACCTTTTGCTGGAGAGAGATTGGGAACGGATGTGACCGGAAGAAAAAGGTCCGTCCGAACAACGGGATGTACCACCGACTTAGGAACAAGTAGAGATTTTGTGGGGGAGATAAGACATATGCTTTTTCATTGAAGAAAGAAAGCTTCGATTTACTCTCTACTTNCCGAACAACGGGATGTACCACCGACTTAGGAACAAGTAGAGATTTTGTGGGGGAGATAAGACATATGCTTTTTCATTGAAGAAAGAAAGCTTCGATTTACTCTCTACTTCTTTTTATGTATAAGACGGATATTTTATCTGATTTATTCAACAAGAGCTATTTTTTTAAGAATGACAAAACAAAACAACGTAAGAGCCAAGAAGAGAGTCTATGCAAAATATGAGGTGAAAAAAAATCTCCAGGAAGATCGGGTCAGGGGGTTTCCTTTGAAAGAAATGAAAATGAATGGATGGGGAATTAATGAGTAAAAAATGCATAGCAGGAGGGAGGAGGAGTGCAGCCGTAAGAGATTTTGTTTAGGTATGTATTTTTCTTGTAATTTCATTTGTCATTCATTCATTCATTCTTCCAGGAAGTCTATGTGGTGTGTGGTGTGTTGATGAAGATGACAGAAGAGAAGAGTTGTATGTATAAAGTAAAGTGGTCTTCTGCTGTTATCTTTCATGCGCTTCGTCTGATTTGTAGTTGCTAGTCAAATATTCATGAATGTAGGACAGAGAAGAAGAGAACGTCAAGAAGAGTTGTTGTTGTGAAGCTGAAGATGCAACAGAAGAAGAGGAAGGTTTGTTGGTAAAAAGCATTCCCTATTGTATTTTGCGTGTGGGTGAGCCTGAGCAATTGAGCATTGTTTCTTTTGTAACAATACAACAGCTGATATACCTATGTATGTGGTAAGGAAGGATTGTTGGGTGAGTCATCTTTTTGTGGAAGAAGAAGTTAGAAACCTGATATAAATGGGTAGTGAGAAGTTAGTATTGTTTACAGTAAATGTGGTATGTAATTTTATGTAATAGTTGTGTGTGTGAATGATTAAATATTTAAGGAAGGGAATGATGATTGGAGTGAAAAGTGAGCGTTTCCTGTGATTGACTGGAAAAAAGAGGCGTTTCTATGTGGTGGTATTGTTAGTGTAGAGGAGAGGAAGAAGGGAAGTTTTTGGAAATATAGTCAATATAGAAGGTGGTTTAAGTGCCAAAGAAAGGAAGACATTAGTGATTAGAGGTGGGAAGGTAAGGGACGATAGATTGGGCTTCGGTCAGTTGACGGTTATTAGATCAGTTCATTCATAGTATGCATGTGATGCTTGTTGTTTATGATTGCTTAATTGGTTATGAATTGTGATTAACCTGTAACGTTTTGCTTTATTGTTCCTTGTTCCAGATAGACAGAAAGTTAACGAAGGTGAAAGGGGTCAAGAATAAATTTGGGCACTCAACACCTAGAAATAAATTTTATTGCAAGGAGTAGGTGGAGGAGACCAGGAACGCCTAGGCACAACCTGCAAAGGAGCAATGGATTTTATCAGGTAACAACGGGAAAACCCCGAGTTGGTAATGATTTTGAATTAGTTTTTTACGTTGTATGGTATTAAAATGCGATGTATTTTGGTGTCACAGATCCACCCTCAGCTCTCTACCTCTTCCTCCACCCCCACCTTTGTTAGAGGAGAATATAGGATCTGGGCTATTAGATGACCTGGAAAACTTGGGGCTGGAATTTGATGTCGATAATGGGGACAATAGCCCTACGGAACCTGGTCTTGTAGCTCCCCCAGAATCTCAGTAAGGGTGGAGGGCGTTTTCGTGGCAAACAGTTTTACTTTCGTCAATATGGTTAATGCAAAATCATATTTAAATATTTTAGGTGGTATCATGGCCGACTGGATAGGCACACAACGGAGGAACGTCTTAGAACATTTGGGAAACCAGGGAGTTATTTAGTTAGAGAGAGTGATAGGAAACCTGGCTCGTATGTATTATCCTACTTAGGAAGAACTGGAATCAATCACTTTCGGTATGGTCTTTTGTAATGTGGTTTTTTGGGATTTTATCGATGGAAAATTTGGTAACTTCTGGTTTAAATTTATAGAGTTACAGCAGTTTGCGGAGATTTTTACATTGGAGGACGTCAGTTTGACTCTTTGAGTGATCTCGTGGGATACTACACGAGTGTCTCTGACTTGCTCAAAAAAGAACGCCTAGTCTATCCAGTGGCACCTCCAGAACCAGTAAATGATAAGAAACGTGTCATTGCCATACTTCCCTACACCCGCATGCCGGACTGTGAAGAATTATCGTATAAACAAGCACAATAAACATTTCTCTTTACCCTTTGCAATTAAAAGCAAAACTAATTGAAATGATTTTTCTGTAGATTTCAAAAAGGTGACATATTCTTTGTGCATAATGACCTGGGAGATGGGTGGCTATGGGTCACAGCTCATAGGACGGGAGAGCAAGGAGTAATATTTCGTGACCTAGTTGAAGACTTAGACGATACCATAGATCCTAATTCTGTATTTTCGTGGTTCCATCCGAATGTCACGAAAGATGAAGCTGTTGATATGCTTGTTAAAGGTAGAAATATTTATTACAACTAAATCATGCGTATGCAGTCAGATTATTGTCATTTTTTAAAATATGATGCGAACTTTTATCAATTAGCTGGACCCGGTTCATTTTTGGTCAGACCAAGTGATAACTCTCCTGGGGACTACTCTCTATTTTTTCACATAAACAATCAAATCCAGAGGTTTCGGATTGAAAAGAAAGGAGTACGTTATCTCATGGGAGGTAGAACGTTTGAATGTTTGGAATCTGTTATCAAACGTTATCGTACAGAACAAATCGTGGAAGGGCATACGCTCGGGCATCCTGTGGTGAAGGTTAGTAAAATTGTTAGAAAACATGTTATGTATCTATCAGTTATGCCATATGAGTTCAGTGTTAATCCACCCCCATTGTAAAAAGCTTACATTTACATTTGATTACATATCAAAATTATTAGCGGATTGCTCAGGCATTTTTCTCAAGTATATAATAGGTGTTACTCATCATTGGGACGGAAATGAAATTTTTTATGGAAAAGTTTGTGTTGTGTTTTGCAGAAGGCTTATCTTATCATAATTCTTACTACTTAATATTTTATCTCAGCCGGTGTTTATGTACACACCTGTATCTCGTATAATCTCAACTTAGGTTGTAGTTGTAAAGTTGTAAACTGTAAGCATATTGTGACGCAGTATGTGAACACAATAGCATGGTTGATTTCAATTCCAATAGAGTTATTTTTGAGTTGAGACAGTTTGTCGTCGGCTTTTTATTCCCTGAGTATTATATAGTCTTGTTAGGAATGAAGCATATAATTGTTGTGATAGCTCAAGGTAGTAATAGTCAGAGTCAGAGTTAGAATCAGGAGATTCATATTTTTCACAGGTTTTTCCCTGGATCCTTAAAATGATCCATGATTTTCTTGAGATGTTTAAGTATAAATTGGACCTTACAGATAATTATAAAACTCAATCCGTTTTACAGGGTGGAAATGCATTGGAGGGGATTTACAAGCCGAAGGAAGTAAATAATCCAGAGAAGATATATGCTACTCTTCAGGAATGTCGCGATACCGTTGGAATAAAGAAGACTGATAGTAAATAACAATATATTGCATTTTCACAAACAATGATCAGTGAAATTTAATTTGCTGTTGTTAATTTGACAGTTTGCAAGAAGTCGGGTTACCTGTATAAGCGAAATGAGAAAAATAAGAAATGGAAGTCCATGTTTTTTGTTTTGCAAATGGATGGCACAGATACTCATTTGATGATATTTGAAAGCCCAAAGGTACTTACCTATACTTAAATCTTACGACTTAAGATATTAATATAATTTTTTTTAAATTTCCGACTCGTACAAGTTTATAAAGTTGCACATGATGAACATTAACTTTCACAGAGAACAAAACCAAAGGGACTTGTGGATCTTGGCTGCGCTTATTTATATCCACTTCATGACAGTTTTTACGAAAAGCCATTCTGTTTCCAGTTGGTTGAAAGGGCTCTTCCTTGTTTAGCGACCATCACATATTTGTGTAGTCCAAGTCAAGATGATCTACAGGTAATATGATACTATCTATACGTTTAATCTGTCTCCGTCTCCAAAGAAATATGTACTGTAAATTTTTTTATTTTATTTGTATTTAGGAATGGATCAGCGTACTGAAGCCTTTGTGTGTTCCACAAATGGCTCGAGCTCCAAAAATAGCAAGACTGAGAGAGCTAAAGTGTTTATCATTGGGAATTCTGGAAGCTCATCGTCTTCCTTATAAACTAGTGCCAAATCCAATGTGTATTGTTTCGTTAAATCAAGTAAAAGTAGCAAAAACAAAGGTTAAATCTGGATACGATCCTGTGTGGGATGAAGAAATTGTTCTTGAGTATGTAGTAAAGTACACATTAAAAAATTCACGGATTGTAATAAGTTTATAATACAGTAATATTATGATTACTAATATTTTAGTGACATTCCACCTGATGTGCTCACATTCACAGTTACTGTAATAAACAAGGGGAAACGAGCGAAAGACTCAGAGGTCGCCGAGATAACAATCGACTTGAGTAGTCTTGCAAATGGGGAAGAAAAAGAAGAGTGGTACTCTTTAAGTGGAATCACACCAATTGGGGAGTGGGGATCATTACGACTTAGAATCCGATACATGAATGATCTCATAATGCCTCAGGAAGAATACTCACCATTGAAGGAATTACTTTTGGATAACAAACTGGAAGCTGTTCGAGCACTGGCCGATGTCTGCCACTCAAATCGTACCACTTTGGCTCATGCACTTCTCAGAATTTTCCAGTATTAGACGCCAGAATAAATTATTCACATATTTATTTACCTGCAACTTAAGGATAACAAGACTAAGCATAACCTATGTATATTGTATTATAGATTTGAAAAGAAAGAAGCCGACCTTCTATCTTCTCTGGTGGAGCAAGCTATAATCAAGGAGGCGGAGACAACAACGCTGTTCAGGGCAGACTCGTTAACAACTACGTTAATGGATTTGTATATGAAAAACGTGTGTGAAGATTTTCTTCATGCTGCAGTGTCGGAGACGGTGAACAGGATCCTTGAGTCAAAACAATCATGTGAGCTTAATCCTAGTAAAATTGAGCCAGGTGGGGACAATTGTGCCAATGCAGAGTTTCTTCTAGTCGTTTTGGATGAGATCACAGAGAATATTTTTATGGCGTATGATTCTTGCCCGACGTGAGTGATACAATAAGTAATCTCGACTCAAAACGCAAATTAAAACTTAGTTTAGTTAAATAATGTATATATTGTTAATGTTTCCAGAACACTAAGGTATATTTTTGGATGCATGCAACGTACTGCAATGACCAAATGGCCGAATGAACGTTTAGTCAAGACAAGGGTTATTAGTGGATTTATATTTTTACGTTTGATTTGTCCTGCGTTGCTCAATCCGCGTCAGTTTAATCTTGTTTCAGGTATAACGTCATTTTTTTTTAAATTTAAAACTTTATAAATAGAAAAGTGAAAGTGAAAATTTATTGTGTAGAACCCCCACCGCAAATGGCAGCACGTTCCTTAGTCATGATTGCTAAATGTTTACAAAATCTTGCAAATCTCGTTGAGTTCGGTGGGAAGGAGCCATATATGGAAGTTGTCAATCCTTTCATTTTGAAAAATAAGGAAAGGATGGTTGTCTTCTTAGACCATTTATCAGTGAGTTTTATTTGGAATGTGTCCTCCCTTGAGTAGGCTTTGACTGACTTTAATTTCTATCATTTTCAATCATTTGCAGAACAAGAAAGAAAAACCGGAGCCTGAAGAACTTTTAAAGATGCAAAACGACCCAGCTAGGGATCTGGGCGCTCTGCATCACATTTGTGTAACTAGTTTCAAGGACTTACAAATTATGAGTCGCACTCAGGTACACAATCAAGTAGCTGATCAGTTAAGAATATAAGTTTAATGTGTACAGGCTTTTTAACAACTTGAACAATGATGATTTTCAGCCTACCATAAAAAAATTGGTGACCGTCACTGAGATGCTGAGCAAACATAAACA
>JAHZNG010000099.1:0-12528 GCA_027744375.1 Orchesellides sinensis
AACAATATTAGAACTTTTTTGCTGTAGTCTAATTCAACATTACCTCATCGATATGCAAGTAGAATCGTATATCTTAATATGCAGCATAAATATAGATTACCTTTATGATATTATGGAAAAGAGATTACTAATCTTCCAAACGCACACCTCTAATAACAATAAAGATGCAACTATTTTTATGGAAATTGGTAAAGTTGTGCTTGCACTATTTCTTAAAGGCAAAGGCTCTCTCTGTCTACAAATATTTTTACATCCCTTACAGTCTCCTTGTGTATCTCACATTACTGAAAATGTCACGATGAAAATCGCGGCTTTCCCGTCTCTTCCTTCCATCCCCCCATAGAAATGTTTTGTGTGAAGATATTTTTGCAACGTTTGCATATGAAAGGTATCTGCTCCATAAATATTACAGTAAGGTAGACATTAGACTTGTTCATGAATCCCAATCCTATTTCATACCGCACCTGGCTACCACCGATTTCTTCCTCGTCTTCGTCCCGTGAGGACGATATCATGAAGATGACGACGATGAAATTGCTATGTAGCATCACAACCATCATCAACATGCTCCATGCCACGTCGGTCGTTTAAACCGTTGCCATTATATGACTTGTCATGTAGGATGAATGAGAGCCAACCTTTAACCACCAACCGTTTCGTTTTCTTCGTCTCGGAGATTTTTTGAGACATTTTGATCACTACCTCTCTGCTCACCTTACTGCATGTAAGTAAGATGGATCTGTCTAATGTCTCCGTCTGGAAGTGGGGGAGAAAAAGTGGAGTAAAATTAAGTGTGCCTTTGTGATACCCTGAATTATATGTGGTTCACTGCTGTAAGGGCTTTTCTATTCTGTCTGCCACCGTCACCCGCATGAAATGATATATATGTTTTTACATATTGTGACTAGTTTTCTTGTATAATACGATAGGGATCCACTTTAATATATCCACTACATATAAATATATATGCATGCTGTTTCCTTCATTTTAATAGAAGGCCACTTGGCATGTGTAGAAGTGTAAAAAAAACTTCTGCTTTTTTCTTCTTCTATTTTTCGGCTTCCTTTCCATCTACTGAGCGGAAATGAAGGAAAAGAAAAAAAGCAAAGGAATAATAAATGTATATAAGGAAGAGTGTCAGCTAGTGATCTCCAAACTTTGAGGATTCATGATGATCTAGCAGCAGGAGTAAGCAGATGATGAGATGATTCCCTGCTGGACTATTATATCATGTGGACACACACACACACACACACTATCATGGGAGAAATGTCTTGTCACATAACAAGCAAAGAAAGTGCTTGCACAATGTATCCTTTTTCGTAACATGGAATACTCTTCAATTTCCTCTTTTCTTCCTTAAACAGCATCTGTATTCTAGCACAAGCGTTTGCAAATACGTAGGTATGCATGTATAATCTGCCGTTTGTATGTTAAGTATTAATATATGAGCAACTCAGGGATGAGTGGGAGGATCATCAATAGAATATCAATATGAAATCTACACATACGCAGCAAAGTTTATCATTACGCGTACACAAGACGCAGTGATCTTATAAAAAGTAATGAAAGTGAGGGAGGAACATTATAGTGTCATATTGGTTTTTGTCGGTTGATATCGTTTTTTATGTACAGTCATTGTAAGAAATACTCTCTAAAAGGCTATATTAAAGTTACTTGCGAACGACCTATTTTTTTGTGGAATCACATCATATTGAGGGCATTATCGTCTTCAAAAGTAAAAGTGATGCGACCCATGGTACAAGAAAACGCAAAGAAAGAATCCATATTACAAACTCATCGTTTCACATCTGTAGAAATAATGGTCATTGAGAAGAATAGAAACTCTTCAGCAGTGAAAAGATGATCTTCATCATATCACATGCGCTATATGGATTTCCGCTCTTTCCATAATTCTTTTGATTCTGTTGGTTTCATGGTAGGAAGTAAAAGTAAGATGAAGTTACGTGTATATATGCCGAATTTACTTTTACTACTGGATTTTCTTAAACCCCTAAAAGATAACAGTTTTTCCAGTGTGTAGGAAATATTGAGAAAGAAGAAGAGATACCGCCGTAGGAAAAAGAAAGAAAGAAAAATGTTATAAAAAAGGTGGACAGCTTTTGTAAAATATTGCTTGTGATTGCACCACCACAGCACATGATTTTTATCTGAACGAAGACTACTGGGAAGGTATGTATAGAAGGAAAAGATACACACGTAATGACATACATAAACTAATATGGTACTTTATGGAATGCATGCTTACCTTTACACAATATTCCGATATTTTCCTTCGAACTATGTAAATCTTAGCATTATATAGGATACGGTTAAAATCTATACCTGTAGTAAAAGGAATCAACCGACAGTAACTTTTGGGCTTTTACCAGTGACATGTATTATGTGGACAAAATATAAATTTTTTGCGTAGGATATATAACGTCAAACGCAAACGTCGATCCGACGAGTATATCAAAAAGACAAAAATCCACTTAGATAAAATCTATTTTTTCCTTAAGTTTCTGTTTGGGCCAATTATTTCTGAACGAAAAATCTTAAATCTTGTGCATGTATTGATTATGAAAGAACAGTTATTTTTGGTCGGGGAAAAGCTCATTAGTTACAAAGATGTTTAGGAAGCCAAAGTAAAATAAAAATGTATAAAATGTACACTGTGTAGACTAGGATTTCACAATTTTAACATCAAAATAAAGTCATTTCAAGGCTACCAGAAACTTGCAAAGTTTAGTGGAAGATAACAATGTCGTTTCCGATTACACTTTTAACAGTTGACTATTAGCATTTTTTAAGATTCCTACCCGATCCCATGCAATAGCCAAGCCAATTGCAAACTTTTTTGTGAGCTTTTGGATTCTGTTGAGGGAAATGTCTTGATGCCCTTTTTGTCTTACATCTTCCTCTTTCAAAAAAAATGTACTTCGTTTTAGTAGCTAAAACGAGATTATCTAGTTCAAGATTGTCCAAGCTATGCGTTATGAAGAAAGCGGCAAAATGTACATAAACATATACATTGTCAATAGAAGTAGATTTACATTCATTGACTTTTCTAAGATTTTTTTTTCTTTTCTCTACAACTGTTTGTGTATACATCCAGCAGATTGTTGCAAAGAATGACGTACAATCTAGAGTTGTACACAGCTATAAACTAAAAGGCTCTTTCCTGCGGCTGCCCGTCCTTTTTACTTTCTCTTAAATCACATAATGTATTAGATCTCAACATTTCCCTACTTCTGCTAACTTATCTCTCCGCCTACTTTATCTACAAAATATTTTGGCTCTTGCAGTAATTCCAAACAAATGATAGGACGGCTTATTGCAGAATTGAAGTAGCCCGAGAAATTCCCTTCATTCAATTCATTTTCTTGTTCTCTGAAGACTACTTGCCTTTTTCAGGCTGATTTGTTCTATTTTTTGCTTTACATTCCATACGTATACAGAATAGTATGGTGCAAATTCTAATACTTCTTTATTCTATTCTTCCTTCAGCCTTTTTTCTACTTGGCTGCATGAATTCAGATGTTATAGTATAGATTTACACCGGTGGTCCATCAATTTATTTTGCTTTCGGAGTAAAAGGATAAAACAGAGCAAAGAGAAAGAAATTCTTTGTCCAGTTTTTATGTGATGCTGTAATCTATTGCGTTATATATGTTTTTGTGGCGTTTATTACTCCGTTTCGTTATAAGCCTTTTTGTTCCGGATGTAAAGTATAAAGAAATATTATTGAATGATCAGATTCGGTTCCTTCATGTATAGTTGATCATTAGTACATCCCCACTTGCTTTCTCCTTGTTTGCTACATCACGCTAATACATATGAATACATGCATTATTGATATATTTCCTTGTTCCGCTTTTTAACAGCGTCTTCAGGAGGCTTCTTATTGATATCCAAAGTATAACCCTTGTATTTGTTCGCTCCGACTGGTCTGAATCAGAAATCACGTATTTTAACAAAAGGGAAATCTCTCAAAAGCTTATGTTTGATGTGTAGAAAAAAGGTCAGTTGGAGTATTGCAACTCTCAGACGTACAAATTCAGAGAAAACCGTTCGCCTAGTTTTTTCCCACAATCCCATGAGATGGCTAGGTTGCACACGCAATTTTATTTTATGTGAAGAAATTTCGCCAGCTTGTTTTACCTTACCAGTTCTCGGTAATGCAATACATATCACAATGTATTCTTCTATATAATTCCACGAATGCCTGTGATCAATTACGTTACAACGTAAAATACGTGAGTACTACTTACTACGAATGCACGCTATAAGAATACTTGTGTCAAATCAGTTGAGAGATGAAGCCCTGAGTGTAAGCTGAACCAACGACGCGCAAAATGCCGATTTCGGACACATCTTCCTTTGGTAATCATAACTTTTTCTTATACACTTGCTTTTCTATTTATCAATAAAGTGTTAGAAGACAGAAGAGTAAACTTCGGTTTCTCCATCTCTTTAAGCAACTCGCAGTAACAATTTATATTATTCATTTGTTTATTTTTTAATTCCAATCAAAGAGAAATTTTCTATACTTTGGGAAAGCAAATATTTATGCTTGTTGAATAATCGAGTCTGTAAAGCGTATGTTGCAATTTATACATACTGCAGTTCAAAAACGAATCGAAATCGGTATAGACGAACACTGTAGTCCTTTGCCTTTCCTGAAGGGATATGTTCTACATACCAAATGTACCGTGTACAAAGAAAGTAGAGAACGAGAAGACGGGAAAGAAGGACAGAAATTCAAATTGAAGCCAATTTTGTGGTAAGGCAGTTCAAGTAAATGATGCTTCCTCTTCCCTTTAGTTTTTTTCTGAACAGTTTGAGGCAAACAGTTCGCACTGGTGCTCGCATGTACTTACATAAATACATTGTCCGTGAAGAATTATAAATTATAATATATACCTATTTTTGTGCAAGTACAAATATGAATACACTGCGGATTCGCAAGGAAACGTCAGCAATGATGAGAAAAGGAAGTCGAAGGTCGATCTACACATTTTATGTACCGTTTTTATATGCTACGTAAAAGAATTCTCATGAAATCTAGCGACGACTCAGCAAAGATTCAAACTGATCCGGAAATTGGTGAGTGAAAACGGAAAATCCCTTACTTTCTTCTATGAAATGACGAAAAGCAGAGAAAGCAAACAACAACAAAACCGGATCAAAATGAAAATAAAAGAAAAAAGCCTTTTGGAGGTATCTCATCGATGACAGAAAAACCGTACACAGAATTCAGATTAGTGCAGCGGAGGCAAATAGAAAAGTTCACGTCTCAGCTTATTTTTTTACAGCGAAAATAAAAATCTACAAGTCAATGAAACCCATAAAAAATACAATCTGCGTTGAATCTGAATCTAATCTACAATCCACATCGCATTGGAACTTGGGGAAAATAATGAGATACACCAGCAAAAGAGAAATTTCCTCCTGTTTTAAAACATCAAATTCAAACTCCACCTTCTGCAACTGTTCTCCTTTAACCTAATAACCCTTGCCCCCACTTAAATCTAATGTGAAGATGTATATGTAACTTTAAGTATTACAATGATTTGCATTGCATTATCTAAAAAAAGAAAGAACTAAAACCCCATATGTGATGTAATCAAAATTTTCAATCCGTCCAAATCTTTTCCAAATCCTTATTTACATTCGCGTTAAACAATAATAAAAATGAAGCAATGCCATGCTATTCTCAGATGTTCTTTTCTGTAAACCATCAAAATACCGAATTACTAAACAAAATTCATCAAAGAACTTTACAACTCATTTCGTAAAGGTTCACTGTATTTACGGAATAATATAACTTGTTACATTGAAATTGCAGAGAACGAACTTGCAAAAACCGATGAATCCTTAACCCTTGGACTAGACAGACTTCTGCCTTGTTACGAGCTGTGAAACAACAAAATATTTAAATCGGTAGTGTCCTTCTGTCTGTCTGTCCGACGATAATTCGAAAACTAATTGACTTTTTTGAAAACGGTTTTCACTAATCAGTTTCTAAAACCTGGGCTTGACTGAGTTCGGAGGTGGAGATTATCGAAGGTCACCTTCATGATAAGAACAGAGGTCATTCAGAATTTTACGCCGCAACGTGTGGAATGTGATGCCTTGAGAAACTAAGGGTGGTCCTTTAGTTTATTTTAGTGTAAATTACCTGGATAAGGCCCTACCTACGATAAGATCAAAAGTCATTTAGAATATATTGCTTCAACTTGGGGCATGTGATACCTTATTCGAAAACCCTTGACAGACTGAGTATAATTCTTTACATTATTTTAGTGTAGGTGACCTGGATAAGGCCCTACGATAAGGCCATTTAGAATATAATCTTTCAACATGGGGCATGTGATACCTTATTTTAAGCCCTTGACAAAGTAAGTGTAGTTCTTTAGTTTATTTTACTGTAGGTGACCTGGATAAGGTCCTACGATAAGGTCAAATGTCATTTAGAATATAATTTTACATAAGGTGTGAAACATGATATGATTTAATCCGTTTTTTACCAATATTTTTTTAAAGTTTTAAATTATTTTTAACTGCAGCACAAACTATTTTCAAATTTTTCAAAAATATCTGAACCTTTTAAATTGACAAAAAGGTTTCACAACTCGTCGTTACATCTTTATGAGTTTTATTTAAACTGAAATCAGCTTTAAACGGTTCCTGTTTCAGTGAAAGTAATTTAACAACCGGATGGATTTTGCTATGTTGGCAGTGGCTGATTCAGTACATACAATATGTATTCATTTCCTCATTTCGTAAGCTGAGAGTTGTCAATCCAAATCCAAAGGTTTGTCGGCCTACTTTATAAGTTGCTCTGATATTTCCCAAGTGTATAATTCCGCAATTCGACAATTCCATAAAATGTGCTGAGTGTTTTATGGCTTAATATGTTTTAACGACAAATTGCGAAAATGAAAACGTAAATGCTAGCGGCTAGGGTTTCTGTATATTAAAGCGGTAAACATAAAGGCACTGCTTTTTCTTTATAAAAAATCTAGACTTGAAAACCATTGTTAATTAACTGACTAAAAATAGTATTTACATATAACACGTTGTTTGAATTTTGTCTACATACAATAAGCGACGAAATAAGTTGGTTTTTATTAAGTTTGTTGTGAACTTATAATAACCTAGAATATCTAGTTAGTTTTAGTTTCCCATTCTTATTACTATTATTGTAATTTTAAGATTAGATTCAATTAAATGAGGGAAACTGCATGCATCTAAAAAATAGTTTGGATAGACCATGGCTCAAGATAACTTAAAAATCGAACCCCAGGCTTAATGTAATAAAATATGACAATAGTTTTTATATATATGTGTATGATTAGATACTTCAATAAACAACGAACTCTATTTTCACACAGATATTATGAAGTATAGACCATTGAGAAATAAGTAACATAGAGTCTCCTATCATTCGTTATAACTCCATTTTTAACGTGGTGGCAATACATTTAATGGAGAGTTTGTTATGAAGTACTCCCGCAATGTTATTTTTACTCTGTTACTAATGAAACTAACCAAATTTACATTACAAGGGAACTTCAAAACAAACTCGTCATTTGATGTATTAGCCACGCTAAAAATGAGCTTGTAACGAATGATGAGTTAGTCTATCTTACTTATTGGTCTGTGGTATAGACGCTTATGTTAGTAGTGAACAGTCAGTCTAAAAAACTGTTAAAACTCTCGACATATACTAGATTCATCCTCAAAAGGCTTGACCATTCGCATTTACATTTACAACATATATGTACATAAATGTTACTAGGACATGTATAGAGTGTAGATATATGATATAAGTTTGCGCAAGGTTTTAATAAAAAGGAATTAACTAAGGCACATATCATAATAGCAGTATCTGCTCCCAGCTCATCTTTTTAAATTGATTCAAAACATTCGACAACACATTTTTCTCGAAGGTGACTTACGATTTAACCGACGGAATTAGTTAATCTATTGTTACTGACATTTAATGAAATATCGAAAACCCCATTATTGGGATCATTATCTTACTATCAAATCAAATCAGGAATCCTGCACGTTTCTTGAATTCTTTACTAGGAACAAAACAATAGGGGGAACATTAAAAGGAAAAGGCGAGCAAACAAGACCTCACAACTATTTCAAATAGGGGTCTTATGGGTCAACTGTACTTGCGAACGAGCTCTACTATTCTCCATATGTCCAACCAAATCACGTCTGAGAGGAGGCAAAGAGGCACCTGCATGCATATATCGATATGCATATACAGAGATATACAAGAACTCAACATCGCTTCATGTGCTGCCCAACACAAACAACAGTAAACTTTTAAAACTTCTTGTATATGTCCGAAGCACACAGCCAGCGAGACAAAAAGGACCAATATTATGTATAATTTGGCAAAAAGCTGGCAGCCTCTCTTTCTAGCCCATCAATGCAAAACGGTGAAGTTGGAGAAAATCATGAAAAGACTTCTGTAAAGAAAAGGGCCACATGAGTGCACGTGTGCATTATAGCATGCATATAACATACAAACTAGGTGGACCTCTACTACTACCACCACCACACTACTGCTGTGCAGTTGACAGGAAAGATGCTGACGTTGCTGTTTGAAGATGAAGTTAAGCGTATCCCATCAGCATAAAAAATAGGTTTGAAGATGATGACGACGATGATCATGATGATGGTCCACAGTATGTGTATCCTGTGACGGCTACTCACTGGCTAAGGTTGGTGAAAGCTCAGAAAGTATGTTTAGGTAGGGAAAGTATTGGGTACTGGGTATACAAAGTGTAGCAGCAGGAGATGCCCATGTCGGCCGTAAAATTCTTGCAATATCATTATCATCTTTATATCATCGTCCTATACACCACTGGTCTTTATACAGTATGAATGTTGATAGCATTTCTCTGTAAAGTCGCAATTCTCTGGTTATCCCGGGGTCCCTTCCGTATTTCTTCTTAAAAAACAACTTTTGTACTCTTACTACCAGTTTTTTAGCTTTACTTTTCAGCACAAAAGTAAACATACATAAAAACGCTTAGATATTCCTGCACAGAGGGTTTAACAGTGAATGTCTCTATGTAAATTTTACCTTTCTCCAGTGGATTCAGCTGCCCAGTTGTACAATGTAGCTCAAAGAAGTAGGTGCTAGTGTGTATACAAACATACCTATCGTTGTTTGTTTGGCGTATAACATAGCTCTTATCCAAAGTTGTAGACTAGTTTGGATGATTCTTGTTGAAACGCCTGCATTTTGTGAGAAACGGTGAGAAAGTACAATTTGCAGTTTGCTCACAAAACAGCTCATAGAGGCAGTTTTTTAATACGTTTGTACCTACACATTCATGGAAATGTATGCATATGAGGGAATTTAGATAAAATGTTCGTAAAACTCCGACTTCCATAATGTTACACGAGAGCAAGTCAGGGATCAGCCTATCTTTATATTCTGTTCCATCCCTTTTCGACGTGACATTCCATGAATACAAATATTAGGTACGGTGGCACAGTTTCAGTTTGTATTTTTTTTTCAATGAAACGGAGCCCGCTGCTGGTTCTAATGTAAAATGCATCTGTAGTCAGTAATCTGTACTATGGTTTATGTTTTGCACTGTTGTATTCTAAAATATACGTAAAAGTACCTTTGACAGGGAATGGAGAAACAGAAAATCGACAAGATATCAAGGCAATGCATAAAAACAGAGCAAATACATTCACATGATCATGTATCAGACACAAACACATGTTCAAACAGTGAAACCTCACAAGAGTTGTCATTGTCTGTTCTAATCTAAATTCTATTATAACTAACGATCTCCTTGTTTTTCGCTCTTGTGATATGTCAACAAAAAAACTCATGCTGTCACTGCGGTAAATAGGTCCTTGTTGGCTGCCTCTCTTGCTCCTCTTTCAATTGCACATGAATTTGTACGGTAACAGAACCCTTGTTGTGTTTCTAAATAGCTGTACAGCATTTCGCTAATTTTTCAAATGTACCTACTTTTCCTCTTATGTGCTTCAATACTTAGTGTATTTTTGAATCGTGGAATAACATGAATGAACTTGTGATTTATGTCATGAAATGCACTACTGTAAAAACTAAAATGAATTAGCTGTCGGAAACTTTTTACTTTGAATTTTGCCTGCTTTCTCTTTTATTTCTAAGAACTGTCAGTTGTGCTCGATTCTGTTAGCAAACAAAGTGTCATGTCCTGTCTTTTATTCTTTTTACGTTCTATTTCTAAAGTTATCAATTTCAAATTGAAATGCTATTGATCGTGCGGGAATTGAATAGCTTATCATGTAAGTGTCAACATTACACGGCTGCCAATAGGGCCTGACCTCTTCTGTTTTCCTTGACTTAATCCAAGTTATTTTAACTTTATGAACATATGCAATTCAACTGGGATATATGTATATCAACCAGCTATTTGCAACTTTCAAGTTACCCCTACATCCAGTTTCTGAAGTACAAATCTTCAATTTTTCTTTTCCTAAATCCGCTTGATCCATTTCATGCACCCAAAGAAAATCAATATCCAAGGCTTTGCCGTTTAAAAGTATATACCCATTTCTAAAGTTATCAATTTCAAATTGAAATTCTATTGATCGTGCGGGAATTGGAAAGCTTATCATGTAAGTGTCAACATTACACGGCTGCCAATAGGGCCTGACCTCTTCTGTTTTCCTTGACTTAATCCGAGTTATTTTAACTTTATGAACATATGCAATACAACTGGGATATATGTATATCAACCAGCTATTTGCAACTTTCAAGTTACCCCTACATCAGTTTCTGAAGACAAATCTTCAATTTTTCTTTTCCTTAAATCCGCTTGATCCATTTCATGCACCCAAAGAAAATCAATATCCAAGGCTTTGCCGTATAAAAGTATATACCCATATGAGTTTTCTGTCATTTCAAGTACCTCTATACCTTCGTATATTTTTTTGTAGACGAGACAATTACCCATCATGTCAGATGCAGAAAATATATGTATTTTATGCTGCAACGTATTTCAAATAAATGTAGCATCAATAGGTCTCGTTTATATACTTAGTTATTTAATGTTATGCAGCCCTTATTCCGTAGATCCTCACGTAAACTATTTCGTTCGCTGCATTTTATATAAGTTAATTGAAATTGAATAGGAAACTAAGTAAATGGTTGATTAATGAACTTTCGAGTGAACAAATGGTTACATGCAGTAATTTTTTATGCTTGAAAAGGTTCATTTTTTTCTAAAGAAGAAAAGTTACATTGTATATTATGTGTACTAATGTGGAGCCATATACTTGTGTGAAAACATCTCCCAAGTTGTATCACGTCGAAAGTAAGGAAGAAAATGGAAAAGGTAATAAAGTATTAATGTGGAGTAACGAGCGAATTAAAAGATTAGAGGTTATCATGCTGCCTGAATGGAAACAAGTCATAAAAATAAAAAGTGGGTATACAAGGCTTGCGTAGACAAGTTGGGTATGGAAAATCTAGGATTTATAGCGTGGCGCAGGGTACAAACTACATCACAAAATATATTCTGTAACTTTCACTTGTTCCCTTGTTCACTTTTTACTCCTGTTCTTTCATGATTCTTTATTCAACCTTCACGTACATTGTCTATTTTATGTGTATAACTTTAAACAGGCATGGTAACATACATTAACATTTCATTTATACTTGTACACGACAAGAAAGAAAAATGCGAAGTGCTCAAAATTTAACTATATCCGGGAAAGACTTATACACATAAATGATTCAAAACTCTCTTTTCCGTGAATGATTTATGATTATGAATCGTAAATTGGGTTAACAATCTTTTTTCAAGATATATTGCAAGCTAGGAAAAAATAAACATTCTCCATTTTGCTTTTTACTCAGAAACGCACTCAACTATTCCAGCGTAATTTTTTGATGAAACGGCAACTCTTTTCGTATCCTTCTCCTCTGCTTTTACATCATGTCTACATGATGGATTTTCATTTGTGTTTCCAGTGAAGAAAAAAATGAAGGATAATAATTGGTTGACAGCTCTAGATAACGTATGACTACTTCATCCAACCATTTCTGCATTTCAGCTAAGCATACTGTCAGCATGTGTACGCTAGGTACAAATTTTAGTGTTCCGTGAGAAAATTACCTTTGGTTTAAAAAAAGGAGTGAGAGCTCTCAAGTCTCAGCTTTAAGAAACCACATCTTACACATCGTTCCTTGTATATATTTGAAAGCGTACCTTACGCCAGTGTCTTGACAGCACTCCTAGGGGAAATAAGTTGCAGGATAATAAGTACTTCATAAAAAACGTAAAAAATACACATGCTTTTTTGTATTTCTTCTTTTGATGAACAAAAAAAACATGTGTGCGTCTACATGGATGTCGTTATAGTCTGCTCCATAATTTTACAGGTAGTGAAATAGCCTTGGCTGCAGAAGTACAAAGAAGCATTGAAAAATATCTTCATGTCTTCATAACATTACCATCTCTATCTAAAAGTTGTTAGAAAAAG
>JAHZNG010000100.1:0-22353 GCA_027744375.1 Orchesellides sinensis
CCTTCGCAACATTCGCGATATTAACGAAGACTATGAATAGCTTGAAGTCATACTTTAATATGTAAAATACATGTAAAATTTCGCCGCTACGCTATAGTATACTTGGACTATATAAAGAAATAAAGAAGTAGCGAAATTAAAACAAGTATAAATCCTTTGCTTTTGGTTTGGTGGTTTGGTACAAGAAACGGAAGAGATATGTAATTTACATATATCCAAACACAGCTGGAAGTTTTGAACTTAAAAGAATTAATATTTACAGCTAAAGAACTTACGGAAACCTTTAGGCACCGTTCTAAACCTCATTTTTGCTAATAAGTGAACGCCGAACGCTTCTAAAACGAATATAAAAATTCAAAATGGCAAGATTAAGCGAAATTTCATATTTGTCGTACAATGAAGATACACGGACAAATGTAGAATAGTTGTTAGGTTTCGCTATCAAATGTAGAAAAGGAAAAGGACGTTGTACGGAAGGATTTAAAGGAAAACCCCTTAGAAATGAGCTTGCTTTTCATCAGATACAATGGATATTATTTTGAATATAATACTAAGTAGTGATGCCCACTATACTGCTTTTTGTATCCAGAGAGGACGACGGGAAATGTCGAACTGCTTATTTCTCTCTAAAAATTCCCTACTCTCTTAAAAGGGTGAATGCAAATTCTTGCCTGTGATTCAGTCAAAAGAAGGCGAAGTACAGAAAGAAAGATTATATGTGCATTCATTTATGTTCTTGTATAAAAGTGGAGGCATATTAGTATCTGTTTTGTTTTAATATCTCTGTTTGTTGGTTGTGCAAGGATACTCCTAAATGAAGCCCTTGCCACTGAAGCTGGAACTCGTCGAATAAAATCTTTGAAACTTGAATAATATGAAACATAATACTTTCGTAGACAACAACATCACGCGCACAAAGAAGTAGGGCTGTGGTTAGTTGCTGTTGACTTGGTAACTCGACTTGATGGCTCTCTCTCTCTCTCTGCTTCTGTTTTACTCGTTTTACCCATTACCTTCTTCTTTTCTTCTTTTGCCACTGGTATGCTATGCTCCTACTACCATGTAAAGCAGTAGGCTAACGCTGAAGAGTTTCTTGAGTCTAAAATTCAAGTTTTCATTTTGCTGCATGAATATCCCCCAAGCAAGATTTTCTTGTTATGAAGATATGAAGTTGTAAAGTATTCATTCTCGGGGTACGTAGTACACAAAATAGAAAAGAAAAAGGAGCAAGTCATATTGGAAACAAAATCTCATGCGCCGCTGGCTCACATAATTTGTGGCTTTCCTTTGCTTCCTGCCAAGCAAAGAACTATTAATTTCTCTTGAGACACGCACTATACACAAGTTCAATATTTTTCCGGCTTTCTTTCTTCGTTTTAGTATCATTTTGGTATTTTCAGGAAGTGAAATACTTGCATCACCATAATCAAGTATTTATCACAGTTGTAGGGAGAAAACCACGTCAGTATCAATTTACACAAGTATTTCTTTTCTTATTGTAGCTTGTCAAACTCATTTTCTAATATGTATTTATCCGAAAATGAGCAAATCTAACAAGTATTGACTAAATTAACATTCTGAAAATGAAATTATCACAACGCTTACAGAAAATGTAATATAACGCGGCTAATTAATATATACAAAGTATAATTTTCAAAACAGATACGATGTTCAAAGGAATGGCAAACAGCGGAAAACTATTAGTTTTGATGTTTTAATATAGTCATCAATATGGTCACATGCATAGGTCTTATATTCGTTACATATATGCAAGACTTTTATTTGCAAAAACTGGCCAATAAGACGACTAGTACGGCTTACGATTAGTAGTAATAGAGTTCTAATTTCCAAATTTCAAACGAATCTTAAAACTTCAGATCCGTCATTTGTAATTTACAACAACAGTGGTAAAACGTCTTTGGTTTTGGATTTGAGTGTCACTACCAGATATATGTATTATTACAAAACATAAGCCTAAAGTGAATGCTTTATATAGATATTCTGTACGTGTATATGAGGCTATGTGAAAGAAAGCAAAGGGATGTCAGAAAATTTAGTAGTTCCATTTTAGCCACTCCGAAAGAACAAATGAAACAGGCGAAAACTTACGATGGGAACAAAACCATAATATTTCTACAAGTTATGCTGTTATATATCCCACTAACAATTAAGGTAATGTCAGCAGCCTGGAATAGTTGTACACACAAATGTACAGTCCATGTAGGTATATCCGCCTGAGGGAAATAGAAAAAGAGGTAAACAGAGAAACATTTTGCTAAAGTTTTTGTAAATAACCAAACATTTGCATTTTGGCCTACTCTCAGAACTACGACATTAAAACTGGAAAACTAGCAAATACACTTTTTGTTTCTGGAGTGGGAGTATCTTACACTACTCCTTTTCAACTTAAAAGAATATAAATTCATACCATTGTATGCATGCATAATATGATTTTATTTATAAAAGCATGTACAAACGTATTTAAATCTCAGATTTTTTTGTTTTCTCTCTCTATCTCCATTTCACTCTTTTTTATGAACTCGTAATGCAATGAACTACTTCAATAGCATTAGTGCAAATGAATGTAGTTTTTAAGCGAACAAGCTAAAAGCGGAAAAAGGGAGAGTGGGAGAGAAATAGGAGGAAATAGCTTGTTGAAGATAGAAGTAAAATAGCATGTACTATATACAATAAAAGTGGCTTGATGTACTTTTACACAACACATTATATTCTTCCATTTTCCAAGGGAATGAGCTGAGTTGAGCAAGTACCTGGATTTTACAGTTCTCTCATCCTGAGTAACAACATAACACTCTCATGAAATAGGTAGTAAACTTATTTACATTAAATATACACATTTATAGTCCAAACACATTCATACGTAAACAGGAAAACTACCTTTTCATGCTTCTTCAGACATTTATTTCTCTATTTTTCCCGACTGGAAGAGCAACAAACCACAAGTTTCGACTAACCCGTTAAAGAACATTATCCTTCACGGCTGGTTGGTTGCGCCGTTTACATCTACCATTCTCTGTAGTCATGATCATCCCACGTAACATTTATATCCGCACACCGTAAATATAACATTATACATGGCGATATATGTAGTTAAATCCTTCTTCGGTACTTGCATGTGAATGCAACATACTCTTATAAGTAAGCAGCCACATGTATATCTTGATAGTATACGATAATCATAGGAAATCATGAGCGAATATTTAACTAGGATAATATGCTCCATAGTCAGAAATTATAATTCACATTATGGAGGCGCTAAGGGAAATGATGGAAGTAATCGTCTCCATACATTAGATCCGGACTTGAGGAAAGGTGGCATACGTACGTACGTATAGTTATAAATGGGCTGGAATCACCTCTTCAATTTTGATGATAGATATGCCAACCCACATGGTGTAAAGAGTGCAAGTTTATAAAAAGCAATACCATGTCATCGTTTCTCAACAATGATTAGCTCTTGCAATTAACATTTTACATGAACATTCAACGCAAATGAAAGAATATGTATTAAATGGAATGCATTAAGTATGCCAACTTCAAGTTACTTGCCGACAAGGGCATATCAAGAAATGGCCACGTCGACAGTTTCCTTTTTCGGAAGAAATTCTGCCACTGGAACTGTTAGAGATGGAAATGTATTAAAAAATCTCATAATCTTTAATGATTCAACTTTTCTTACTTTCCTATTTATTAGGAAACTGGGAACAGGGTTGAAAAGTGCAAACCTGCTAGTAATTCAAGAGAAAATCACCTCATTTTCATTTCAAAGGCAGGTGCATACGTAAGTCGTTTGTGTGCATGACTTTACAGGAGAAATTATGAAAACAGAAGTAAAATGCTTGATGTGCAAAAGCAAACGTAGAATCTGTGTATTTATTCTACAGACCATGGAGGAGCATTATGTCCTTCCATAAGATGCTGGCTATATTTCTGTTATAAGTAGATAATGTGAACTGAGATGGTGATATATTAACTTATTGTGTGACAAGCGAAGATTTTAAGCTAGGGAGATTTTCCTCCTTTTCTTATGCAGTCGATTTGTTCAAAATTCTTGAGACATCACCAAATGAAAACATTTTTGAGCTCATTCATCTAACAAGGCACACCGGTGCTCCAGTTTTGTCATCGTATAAATCTCTGTCCTCACATCACTTCCGTAGATGGTTCTCATTAACTCAAACACGAAGAATGGCAAGAAAGAGAGAAAGCAGCTCTTGGCTAGAAATATGGTATGAAGAGTCAGCAAAAGAAACCACGAGCGATATGTACGAGTAACAGCAACAGCAGCTAAAGCAGTTGAAAAGTAGTTTCTTTCACGGGGAAAATTTTGTTTTACTGAATAAATCGCAGCGATTCCATAATAATATTTGACTGTTAAGTTGAACGCTCGCACATCTCCATTCCTTTTCATTTTCTTTCTCATTCATTCATTCTCAGCCTTTACACATACTATTTTCAGTTTCGACAAATCATCACGAATAATTCTCATCTTGCTTGGCCGTTCCTACAACATTTATACTATTTTCTAGGAAGAGAGAGAGAGAGCGCGAGGGAAACATAGAAAACCCTTTCACTCTCCCAATGCATGTCTGTTCACTCAGCCATTCCCGTTTTCCATGGAAAGTTTCGTTGAAAAGGTACACGGGATAATCTCATTAGGTCCACGCAATAGTAAAGCCCTTTTTACAGTCTACCATCTACAATGAAAGTGACGATAAAAAAAGAGGAAAGAGGAATCCTATGAGATGTTCAATGTAGTCTTCACATTCTCTTCCTCTGTTTTTCGTTATTGCCTTGCATTCAACATTATATGATCCTGTAACAGTCGATGACTACAAACACTTTACATTACATATGAAAATAGCACATAATGGAATGCAATAACCAGAAAACGTTGCAAAATAACGCTTCTAGAATCTATTCATCGTGCAAACATAAACAACATTGATTACCCAATCCATTGGCCACATGGTAAGAATAAATATTGTGCAAGTTTCCCCGTAGGGTCCTCACTTCCACTTTGAATAATATAAAGCGTTAGTGGAAATACATACTTACACAAGTGTCCACACATGGTTTCCTTCCTCTTATTGTTCTTTCAACTATAAAGGAGCATTAGAGCATGTAACTCATACGCATAATAATGCTTGTACGCAGATATTATGTTTTTTGCATGAAACTTATGGCAAAACTAATACGAAATCAGTTGGTTGCGGTTTACTCATTGTGCTTACTCCGAGTGGTACATGTGAGCCTGAGAGAAGAAATAAAGGAGGCGAAGGCTAACTAGATTCATATAAATGGGCAAGACGCTTCCCGTACTGACCCCAAAGGATCATGTTTCTCAAGAAAGTAGTAGTAAAATTGGCATGGTTAAGCAATAAGCGGATTCACCGGATCTTGTGCTGTTCCCCAAGTTGAACCATGCAAGAAAATTTGTGTGTAACCCCTCATGGCGTATAACTGCCCTACTACAGCTATTGTAAGATATACATTTGTGCACATACAAGATCCTGTCTTTACAATGACTCTGTAAAACTTGTCGTATGCATATAGTCTTCGTGACTATGAGTGCCTATATACCCATAGATTTTCAGTTCCCTTAACCGATTTTCTGGTTTCTTACACAAGACATCTCTGTCTCCCCTGCTTTCTCTCCTGTTTCATTTTCCATCACTTTCTCCAGCAGTGCTACAGGAATCAAACTCACAGCACCATTTTTTGTATTTTTTCTTCGAGTTTTGTACGCTTTTTCTCTCTTTCTCTTTCCTGTGAGTGTAGGAGACAAGAAAAGTCGTAGAGTTATGGAAGAGAAGCAAAAAGTGTAAGGTAAAGAAGCGTTACACTAAGGGGGAAAACAAGGGTCGAAAAAATTCTTCTTAAGCCATCAACCTTGATGCCATTATCCTTCTGGCTTTTCTCCACGACTCACGTACCACACTCCAGTCTTATTTTGCCATTTCTCTAGTTTTCTCCTTTCGCTTATATATTAGTATATTCCCAGCGTCATAAAATGGTCTTCTGTATGTGATGCATACATAGGTGTGTCAGCTTTGTGACTGTGTACCTTACATTTACGGTGAGGATATAATACTTGCATACTTTCTCTACCAACACAGCACATTCTTGGCTAGAGTATATTTGTTTTATATTATGAAACAAACACATACATACATAGCACAGACTTTCATTTTTCATTTCCTCCTTATTCAGTATAAGACAAAACAATACATATCTCCAGACAGGGAAACTGTAACCCTTTTATAAGGCTTTCTATTGTGAGAACTTTTAAAAAACTGGTATTATTAAATATTTTCCTTTGAAGGCAAATCCATAACGCGACATCACCTTTNAACCCTTTTATAAGGCTTTCTATTGTGAGAACTTTTAAAAAACTGGTATTATTAAATATTTTCCTTTGAAGGCAAATCCATAACGCGACATCACCTTTATTCTGTCTATAAGCAATAACCGGGTTTTTTGCTTCTTTAGAAATAACTGATGATAAACGTGAAAGAGAATGAGTGCAGCTGTGATGACTAACATGTATAGTGACACAAGCATTCCATAAATATCTTTTAAAAGCGCAAATGGGTGCAAAGAAAAACTAAATGATACACGAAAATTCAATGTAAGAAATAAGTATATATTTTCTTCAAAACAGAAGCTCGTTTTTCTCTTATTTACGGAGGCTTGTGCCGAGGAGGGACCAGCAGCGGCAGAAAGTCAACGCCACTCAACTGTGTCCAAACTTTCTCCAAACCATGAAACTAGAATACATTGGAACGGAGAGAAGAAAGCCCGGAAAGAAGAAGGATGAGACGAAAGACTTAAGACGACGACGATGGAATGAAGCAGAGTAGATTCCGATCCATCTGCTACCAGTATCTAGCACTGACACTATTTTCTATGCCTTCCATCCATCTTTCTTCGATGTTCTCTTAGACTTTCATTACTTCTCTGTATCGGAACATACATAAGATAATATGCAATAGCATATACAGGGGGATAAACGTGACAAGGGCAATGTACCTACTTTATATATTATAAACCTCTTGGAAAAGAAGTTATTGTTGAATACATATTATTTTTCTTTTTCAAACCGACAATAATATGTATACATCACTGTGGAATCGTGCATTGGTGCATGTTATACAAATACATAAATTCATGTTCAATATACAATCGCAAGTATCCAATATTAGCCTCCAATCCAAATACTGATCTATGTGTATCTAGAGAAGATGCAGCAGAATAAAGCCAGGAATAGGAAAGTAGTTCTAAAATTGGATAAGGCATCCTACGTTCATTTTCTTTAACTGCATATTAAAGATACTTCATCTCAGCTAGAAAAATCCATTGTGAAATGCAGATATTTCAATCTAAGAACAGCTATGCGTACACGTAAAAAGAGGCGTAAAAGAAATAGAACAGAAATACCACAAGTTTTCAGAAAGATAAGATCCAGGCTTTCTCTCCATTGCAGACACTTTCTCTTCTAACGTAAGCGTCTACTGACTGTCGCTCCTGTAGTCTTATATACATGATGTAATTTATTACGTTGACTGCGAGTTTGACTTGTTCTCTTATCTCAAGTGTTTTTTCCATTATGAGTCCTACAAAAGCTGTAACTTTTAGGAGTTGTCTTCGGTAAACCTACACACGTGAAATAGTTAGCAGTCTACCAGCCCCCACTAAGTGTTTACTACTCTTTTGCTCATACTGATGGCATAAATATGAATACGTAATACTAGGACAATCTTTACACGCGCCAAAGCGCCAGGAATAATCGCTGCGCCGGTGATGTATGAACTGACAGTATGATGCTTTTAAATTCACCACCAAGATAAATGTCTAAATAAATGAGATGGTCGCAGCATATCAATTTCCACAAAGTAAGTACTTAAAAAAAAGCTTGTTTTGATAGTAGATGGTGAATGATCTTTAAGTAAATGTGTGAAAAATGATGTGTCCTCTAAGAATGTTTCTCCAAAGATGTACCCTTTTCACGTTTATCTTTCCCTGCTTTTTATTCAAGTATTTTATGTTAAAATCCAATGAAGAGAAGGAGGCGTTGAAAAAGGAAGTGCACTCACGGTGCTATTCCATTATCTTATTTTTTACAGAGAAAACCGGAACACTTTTTGTCAACCAAGGCTCCAACGAAATTCATAGGTTTTTTGGCAAGGAAAGAGTAATGGCTGTTGATAATCTTTCATGCTTTAAAAGCAAGACGTACACCACAGCAATACATAGACATGTTTTGAAATGAAGACAAAACTGAAGTTTTATGAATTCTGCTGCTTTAAAATGTTTGTTATCTACAAATATCGCATTCTACACATGTAAAGTACTATAATAATAATATATGTGTTTTAGTTTGTTATAGTGTCTAAAATTCCTTCTAGAAAAGGAAGTAGGTGCACATGTACCAAACTTTGTAAACCATGTTCTATTACAATTACAACTTGAGGGGATAATTTGAAAAGATGTAAGATGAAAGAGCTTTTTTGGTACCGATAGATGAAAATACTAATTCTGGTTGAGGATATTATATTTGCCGTAATGTCCCAAGACAATGAAAAATGCCTTGGCTTCACAGCGTGACGGTTATGTTGATAACCTTAGTTAGTTATATCACGTTTGATAGCCTTTCTTATCCTTTTTCGTCAGAATTACTTCCATTCCATGGATCCGTTGTAACCAGTAATACGTGTAATAATATGCTGCCATGTTATACAATGTTTTCAAATGACATAGTCCATTCACTCAATTTAATACGACAGAATTCAGCTTCGTTTTGCCCCAAATATGTATCTCTAATAGTATTGCACTGTAGTTTTAGGCCTTGTTCTTAAGTGAATGTGTGTCAATAAGGCTAAGGGAAAAATGAAACACATTATAGTGCTGCTAGATTACTAAGGAAAAGGAAACGTGAAAAGATAGAGGATTGTTCCTAGTAGTCCCAATCTTACTAAAAACCATACCATAAAACTAAAGATGCTCGTTCAACATCCGTCGATGTGCGAAGAAAGGAAAAGAGTAAGATGGAAAATGTAAGCAAAAATACAATCCGACATGAACATTATGGCTACTCATCGAGTTCGTAATGTGAATTATACTAACCATGAAAAATAATAATTTTTTTCTGGAAATAAAGTATGAGTTCTATATTTCTCGCATCGTTTACTTGTCTTTCTGTGTAACTAGTAGTTGTTCAGAAGAGGGAGAAAGTAAACCTTCATACACAATAACTAAGAATATCTTTCCTTGTGTGAGAAAACATTGACTATTCCGGATGCAGGAATAGGTATTTCATTATATTTATTAGGGATTCACCCACATACATACGCATACGAGTAAGTATATGTTTACAGTGTTCTGCGATTATTATGAAGTATATGTATGTGTGGCAAGCATCCTTTATGAGTGACAGTAAAGCAGCTGTCTCATCCTCTCACTCATTTTTCGTTGGGTTTGTGTTTCTTCAACTTTCTTTTCCCCATTGTCCAGACGTCCAGTGTGGAGGATACTAGCGTATCATATTGTCATCACCAGTCTAAGCACATGCCAACAGGGAAACGCAGTAAGTATATCTTTTATGGATGATATGAAAAGGTTTGAAACAACGATAATACCATCCTCCACCTTCTACACTCCTGTCACCATTACGGGATTCCAGTAAAACTTGCCATAATAAAGAAAATATTCCTCATCATCAAATTCATGTCTGAATGACTGTCGGTTTCCCAAACGCTTCCTTCTAAGATTAATATAAGTTGAACTATGGGCGGCATGCTTCTTTCTCTATTGTTTTGGCAAGCATTCATAGAGAAATCTTTCTCTTACTTTATCCTTTAACCAACAAAGTGTGCATAGTTATCATATATATGCGTCCATATTATAGGTGGATATAATACTATACCTATACCTATGCCATGCATCTTTATATCAATGCAATGTAGGTAATAATAACATTGGATACTCAAGTATAATATTTACTGTAGTAAGAGCAGTCATGACTCGTGAAGTGATCCAACAAAAGAGTCACGGCTGTGTAACATCCGTACAAATGCTCCAACTTAACTTGGAATGTTATCGGAAGAAGATGGAACACGATCAGAGAAAGAAAAAAATACTATACTACGATAGGAATAAACTCAATGGATCCATCCGTTACACATGTAGCAAGTAAAAAAGGTGTCACAATCTTATACAGATTCTTTTCCCGTATTGATCGTAAACTTACAAGAAACAGAATCCTGAATACTTACGAACGATTTAATATTAGTAGAATTTAGAGAAACCATTACGTTGTTTTATAACACACATGTGTGCTAAACATAGTTTTTTAGCTGGCTACATAAAATGTTCAGACTAGACGTAAGGATATTAGAATTTGGTTGTTATGCATGTACCCTGAATGTTATGCACACACACGGTCATACTGAATTATATTGAGCACGTTCGAAGGGTGAAAGGATGGCTTGTAATATAAAATATAAAAGGAATTTTGGTGTTATTGGTACGAATGCTATTTTCTTTAGTCCTACATACATGCTTGTAGTATATGGATGGTAGAGGGATTGAGGGCTATTATATGCATGTGAGCTCATTTACTAAAAAGCGTATGCTCCTTTTTCAAGATAAGTGGATTGCTACCTTTAAAAGGATTTTACTCACACGAAATATTGCCAATTCTTGCATCTTTTCCTGATTGAGTGAGCAGAAAGAGTCAAACCTAAACGAATGAAGTTATACAATGTATCCATGCTTGTGTGTAGACGCTAAAGCAAATCTTTTGACTGCTGTACCTTCCATATTATTATGTTTTGTGGTGTTTTTATACAGCCAGTTGATAAAAACCTTACTCTAAACACAAGATTTCCTACCTTCAATCCAATCTGTATTGATGTTTTCATATTATTTCATGCATCACAGGAGTCAACAGAGCATTTCTTTGATGACTGCGATTGTGTTGGAGTTTTCTATTAGATATGTTTATAATATCAGACACGCTTATAACTCCTTCCTGATCTCTCTGATTTCAACTTACCTCATGCGTTTATTTATACTTCAAATATGTATATTAGATTACATACATGTTTACAATTCGATTATCTCTGCGGTCCACTCGCTAGTACAATTGGCAAACAAGATCCATGATCGACTACTTCTACTGGCACTGGCTCAAATATAAGCTTGCCATGTTAACTTACATAATATGTAATCCATTCTCTTGATTAACATGACGCTTGTAGCATTGCTGATTGTTGTGTTTGCATACAAACAAAGCGAAGCAATTGGGATGGAAATCAAATTTTAAAATTAATAAATTTCAAAGATCTTAATTTTTTACTATATGTATGTGATGATCCGCATGCCTAATTTATCGAATTTTTTATATTTCGAGTAGTAGAATGGATAATTTTATTCTAAAACATTCTAAAGTACATCATAAATACAGTCTAATCAGTGTCATATTAAAACTAATCAGTCTGGTAAAATGTCTGCTCCTGCTATGTACCATAAACCTCCTTCTTATGTATTTTCTTCTTCTATTCACAGATAAGCAAGCGGTATTTCGAGTTTGAATGCTCTTTTAGTATATTACAGTAACTGCCAACTGCTGCATCGCAAAGATAATGAAACCTATAACCTAAGCTGTACCTGAGTTGGTTATGCGGTCGGCTATATTGAACTAGTATGCTTTCATGCATAACTGATACGTAGAGCATGTACCATGTACCGTATCACTATATACTTTGTTGCACCAGTCATCTCTGTACCTCAGCTCATGCAGAAATCAATGCAATGTCATCTTTAATCTTGATTGACCACTGAGTGGGGTGAGGCTCGCCACTGCCATTTATCAATAGAAATCATCCAATATAACTGTTCTTTAATACGTATTTTCAATTAATGCTTGTTCGAATCATTCCTTCACTCGAACTTTCTAAAAACTCCTTCCCAACAGGAAGTACAACGATTTATAAGCTTTTAAAGAGTTGATCATTTTGCTAATTCCAAACTTTATCTTTTTGTAAGGGGTAACTAGAATTTTTATGTAAGGTAATAAATACAAGAATAGCTTGGGACAAAAAAATACTCAGCTAGTGTACTTTTAGAGAGTTGAAGTTCCATAAATGTTTTCCCAGATTCGTATATGAATGCGTAATCTATATATTATAAGCGTATGCGGATCTTAATACAGTCCGTTTGGCTGCGTTTTCTAAATTAAGTACTCTTGAATTCACACAAGAGAAAATTCTTTGAATCATGTAGAACGTATTTAACCATGTGCTTTATATGTTTCGCAAGTGATTCTTATTTTGGTATATTATTTTAACTTGTGTGTATTTTACATAGATGATGTTTAACATCCATGAAAACTCAAGCAAGGAGAAATGCAGAGGAAGCGGAGAGTAATTTTTTGTATGTATGGAGTAGTAGTAGTAGTAGTAAAGATCTTGTATCCATATATGTATATATATATATACTAAGACCAAACTATCCAGCAGTATAATATGTAGCATATTTTCTTTTTCATAGCTTTAAGTTCAAAAGTAAAGATGGTTGCTTCGTGGCATTGTGATTGTGACTAGGTTCAAATTGTTTGCAGTGCGCAAAAGGTTGTATAATAAAAGGAACTTGTTTTCTTGGCATGTCTATGTTTCTACACTTGCAATGTAAACATTACATATAGTAAGCATTATTATGTGTACATAATTCTGTACTCGTAAAGAATCTATTCATATGTTGTTTTCGTCAGTGTGCACTTGTGGTTTGCTTCTTGTTATCAGGCAGAGAAAACTAAGATACAAATTTAGCTTTTCCCATTAATATTATGCGCACAGGAAAAAAAACTGTTTGTAAACTAAAATGTTTTGCAATATCAAGAAAAGTGTGTTCGGGAGCTACAGAAAGAGAAGGAAAGGGAGAAGAAAAAATAAGGAGAAAACTGAATACTTAAATGTCTACATACATTATATCTATTTGAGTATACTGTAGCAGAAAAAAACAGAAAGAGAAGGAATGAAGGAAGACTTCTCAAGAGACGTAAACGGGAGAGGAAGCTTCCTTTGAAATCGACTTTGAAATATTTCCCTCTTTTATTTAAAGAAAGCTTTGGCTGATATATTTGTAGGGAACAAAAAGATGGAATTGCAGTGTGTGAAAGAGATTTTTACTTTCTATTTTAGTACCACTCACGTACACGTATAATTCTTGTTTCTGGGAGAGAAAAACATGCATGGTTAGATGAATGGAAAAACCTGAAAGGTATGTCCATGCACAATAGTGCAATGTAAGAATAATGTAGGTATTTTGTCGAATTTTTGGAAAGTACTTGGAACATCATACAATCCTCTCTTGAAATGGATTACAGCGGAAATTCCTTTCAACTGATAGCAGGTTACGAGTATTTGAATTATTAGGAATATATTGAAAACGTAAATGTGCAACTGATGCAAATAAATAGTTACTGCAGAGATGCTGCTGATGCAGTGAATAATGGGATATTAAACTAAGGGAGTTTTTATGTTTGCATAATGCTGCTACATTAGAAAATATATACACAATAGCTGCATAATATGTACTTTGGGTTGAAGTTTGTCCGTTAATGCACTTTCATTTGTCAGTTTGTTGTAATGTAGGAGGTTATGTAAACTTAGTGTATGGGTTAGAGAATATGAAAAATAAATTGACAGGTTTCTCATAGCTTGGTTATTACATTGCTATATATTAGAAAATTATTGTAAGATAAATTTGCACAACTTAAAATATACAGACACGTACATCTACTGAACTAAAACTAACCAAGTATAAAGTATATACATACAACTAGTTGAGAAGAGAAGCAGATGGTTGTTTGTATAAAAATACATTAAGAAAGAAAGTACATAAATATATTATCTGACCATTTGGAATAATGCTGAACGAACAACCATTTTTAGGGTATTCTGTTCTTCCTAGAAAGTTTTACTTACGTCTTCACTGACCGTAACAGTTTAAATCTCATCGAATAAAAGCACCAGTAAGTAAAGTTATTCACTGTATGGAAACCTTTTTGCTGAACAAGTTACGAACTAGAAGAGTCGAACATGAACGAAATGTCCAATAACATTCCGACTCATAAAATTATTCACTGTATGGAAACCTTTTTGCTGAACAAGTTACGAACTAGAAGAGTCGAACATGAACGAAATGTCCAATAACATTCCGACTTTTATCATGTGTACACTTGAGAGAGAGGAAAGGAAAAAGTGGAAATAATGGTTACGATGTAAACCCTGGTGATGAATATGTGAAAAACAGGTTCCATCCATCTGGAAGTAATCATAGCGGATTGTAAATTTTCTCCCTTTTATAAGTTTTGAAAAGTCTTTCCAACTTGCATACCTGCACCACACAAAGTCCATACTTGAGTTTCTTTGTAACAAACCATAAAGGAATTTCATTGCTGTACGAAGATTCTGAAAAGACTGTAATGCTTGTTGACTCTATTATTGGATCAGGTACAATCCAAATCACTCAACAACTCATGTAATGTTTTTTTAATATTTGCATTTGCCTAGGTACAGCATTGGTAGTACGATACTATTTCTTTAAATGTGAATAAGGTGTATAAAATTCAAACCCTTTCATAAAGATAGGCGATGACTTAAACAAAGTGTGCAGGCGTATCGTACTTGCGCTACGCATTTTAGATTTGTACTTCAATAAAGAAACTAAACAAAGAATTTTTAGAAAAAACTTGGTGTTTTCTTTACACTGCAACAACAGTTGCAACAAATGTAGGTAAATCAGATTTCCTGTTTTCATATGATAATATAAGCAAATTTAAGCCTTGATAAATAATTCACCGGAAAAGAACTTTCTATTTGCAGAATGAATGCCATACATTTCATCAAGAAAGTTTTTACAAAAGCTCTGCCGAAGCGAATGGGATGTTCTTCTTATGATTTTAGTTGCAAATGAGTCCTTTTCCTTGCCTCTACATACATACACTCCCCAGGCCCCAAATATAGGTACTCACTAAAGAAATCTACAACCGTTAATGTTACTCCTTCCTATAACTCTTTACTGCACATTCTGTCACAATTTATGCTCGTTCTGTCCGTCTTTCTCAGGAACTGAAGTGTGGAAGAATGCGGACTGTGGTTCTGACAGCTGGACGTGTCTTCCAAGTTTGGTTCCATGTTCATACATGTCGCTAGTATTCAGTAGTAAGCAATTCACCCACATTACATGTTTCAACAAAGGAGAGTTGCAGGCGTCGCAGCCTTTCTAGTGAAAATGATTCTAATCCTGTGGAATGAAAGGTTATCAGGAAAAGCTTGATTTCCTTTAAAGAAACAACTTGAGTAATACTACTGAAGCATAAAAAATGTTATGAGTTGTTGACAGCCTGCGTCTTAAATTCTCAAAGTCGAAACGACATGACATGACAAGTTGACAACCCGTAGTCTTTCATAATTCAAAGAATTTTGCCAAAAACAAGACGGCATATAGGTATAATAGATATCTACAAATTTGGTCGACTCTAACATAGTTAGGGCCCATCTGAACAAACTACCGCACATTACATACATACTACATGCATATATTCATTATAACAAACTTTCGAGTATATTTTTAAAAAAGAAATTCCGATTTGATCACGATACAATATGACCGTATATCTTTAAAAAACCTCCCACACATCACAAAATTTCTTTCTTTCATTTTATCCAAATATATTTCTGGTACACCCATACACGGCGATCAAGGTATAAACAGGTCTTTTTTAGCAGTAAATGTGCAAAAGTGCTTCGTCAAAAGCAATCGCCCTCACACCTTACACCAGAGAAGTCCAGGTTACAAGCTATACATAATGTATAAGTAACATAACATCAAAATGATCATTCAGAATAAATGAAGGCCCACACACAATGCAGTAAGAAGTAGTCTTTCACCTTGCTTTACTAAGTAATAGAAGAAAGCTATGGGAAACCTTAAGTAACTGACATTTATTCCTGTTTTCATTTCTGCCAGATTGCCCATCAACTTTAAGAACGTACTCCTTTCAGTATAAAACTATGGGGAAACTGACTACAGAGAACCAGGAGAGTATGCCTAAGAAAGTATACTAAACTGGATGCATCTAAGCACATGTGTATATTGTCCAATCCAGAAACTTGAATTTTTATATAAAGTATATTTTAGTTATAAAAAACAAAGTACGTGTGTACATCAAAATTGTCTGATGTGTAATTTGACAGTCTGTATGCTTGGATGTAGTAGAAAAAGCACTTGTCTATTTTTCCACCGCTTTTCCACATGGGGAAACATCTCTTAATTTTCACTGACACGACACTTGCTCGGAGGAGCTCACTCACATGAATTCAACCTACTAGACGTTTGAGTTGGAAAGAAAGTTGCATCCAAAAGTGGGCTGCCAAACCTAGAATTGAAGCATAGTAGTGGAAGTCGGAAGTACCTACATACTATTATGCATGCCTAGAATAATGTTTTTTGTGAACTTGTGAATACGTTGGAATGTGATTTATGTTCTTGCACGGTTTCAAATAAAACTGACAATGACAACCTACGGGATGCAATAATTTCAACTATCGATCTTTCTGAACTGTGATTCATCTTGTGAGATCAGCACATGGTAAAAATGGTGACCTGTCATTTCTGAATTCCTGATAAATTAAAGAAGCGCGCAGAGTGCAGACTTGAACTATGTATCATCTTGTCAAGCAAAAACCTACAATAAGAGCAGCTCATAGCTTTATGCATCTTAAAGTAGGAACTGAGAATTTATAAGTTTTACACTTACCAATCGAAATTGAAAGTGCTTCATCATGGCCACTATACTAACCAGTATTGCTAGTCATACATACTCACAATATGGGATGCATACGCACAATGTATTCATGAATTCCTGCACACTTTCTACTCATCTAAAGTAAAAAGTGATAAGCCGATAAAGAAAGAACTTGTTCTTCTTCAGGAAAGAAATTGAATCATAATAACCAATATAACTTTACGTCGTAACTCAAGTTTCGGCCAAATATAAATTTCACCATAATATGATATTGCTTATTGCCCATTCAGCTACACACATACACATTCGTATATATTATATATTAATATACAAGCAAATACGGTTGTTTGATAAAATATGCAAAGTAACAATAAGGTATCGACCATTGTGAAGGTACACAAAATCCTGCATCTTCCGCCAGTTGTGTGGTTGCAGTGAGAGAGCATGTGGTGAAATTTGGAACGGATCTTTACTGGTTAAAGACAAGCCAAGTGAAGCAATAAAGTAATATACTAGCCTACAATTCCCATTACATCCTTTTGAATTATTTATTGATGTATTCGAAGGTTTTTTTCGAGTGCACATATAACATCAAGAACTGCAAAAACTTTAGCCTTGATATATTACTGGAAGAAACAGGGATACTATGTAATGATATATACTTCTACAAGTGCTGCATGGGGTTTTGTTCCGAACACTCGTTATTGCAATAATACATACACTTTCACCACAAACAGAGGATTTCAGCTCCTGCTACCGAGATTCTCAAAGTTGACTTGGGAGAGTGGCACAACTTTTCCCTATGCTTAGGCTATGAGGTGACGTTATTCTCTCAACCGAGTCTCTGAAAGCTTTTTTCCTATTCTCAATCCTCATGTGTGCTTGTGTTGACTTTGTCTCTGGGCATTTTACTTCAGTTAGTTGGTAAATAGAATTCAAACGTATAGAGGCTATATAGCCAGAGAGGCGAGAAAACTTATCGTTATATCTGTCCATATGAGCTCAACAGAAATACAAAATTCAAAGCAAAAGCTTTACTTCCTTTTGTGGATAAATTGGGAATTGTGTGAGAGAAAAGGAGCAGAATAGAGCCAAGTTTTTAAGAACCTTCGACAAATGTTTTTAGTTCACATTAAAATTCAAACCGAAAAGGCTTTTTTACTTGTAAAAACTTGGCAATTGGCTCTCTCACCCCCTTTCTCCACTAAAAAAGACAAGTTGGATAAAAGTTGGATGGACTCCATGTTGTAGCTCAATCACCTTGATTGGGACCTTTCCTAACTATTGAGTCAAAATTGAAGAAATGATCTGTTACGTTCATTGAATACTAACTTGAATTACATGGCCATTTTGCAAACTTTAGTGGCGACTTCACACGTCAAGTCATGTGAAACTGAGTTTCTTTACAAAAATTGATTTATCATGTTCTACTAATATCCTTTGATTGAATAATAAAAATTAATGTTTTTAATTTGCTAACTTTATATGCATAAATAAGCCCCTTATAAATAAAACAAGTCAATAAATTAGGTAGTTATTTTGAAAGCTTTCAGTACAAAATATAGGCACACGATTCCAGTACAGCAAAACTTTGAGCCATTATGTGGTAAAGGCTTGTCCTCTTACATTTCCAACTTTATCTTTTCCACAGAAGAATGAAAAATCCATACTGCTTCTTGGAATCCAAACGTTGATTTGTACCAAAATGGGAAATGTTTCTAGTATTATGATAGGATATGAAAACATTCAATGACATTTTACTTCGATCCATTCAAGTGGAATTCTCCTTAACCAGCAATCTTTTTTCTTCATTTTTTTCCCTCAATTCAGAAGTAATACCAAAAAAGTATAAAGACTTCTTTGAATTCGACTGTAAGAAAATTGATATGAAAAAGTCAATGAAACCCCTTCTACTAAAATGACAAAGTTTTCTAGCATAGTGGAGTCTTGAGTAACCATTTATAAATACATACATTTTAACTTTTTACACGTTTACACCATCAGCACTCAGCACCATACATGAACATACATGAAATCAATATTTTTTTAAGTATTCTCATACGATGTATATGTATGTATGTATTATGCTTTCTCTCATTGGAATTACAGACATCCAATACTTTAGCGTAAATTTACATTTTATAGCGTCTACAAGGAAATATTCCAGTTTACTTTTTAGCTCAATCTTCACAACGTATTAAAGTGCAACGTGTGTGACGCAGGTAAGATGAAAACGCAAAAGCGAATATAGAGAGTAGCGCTTTCTCTGTAATTTTCAAGTACTCTGTTACATTGTGAAAGTCCCTCAGAGACCCATTTCAATTTATTCAATAGGAATTTCCTGACATGTATGAACATGAATGGACCGAGAGACTTTCATGATGTACATAAATGTATGTATATCTGTTACGTTAACTTTTTACAAAGGATCTCAAAGCTTTGCCCTGTTCCTTTCACTGACCACGGGTGTTAGCCGTCGAAAACACACACGCGGTAAAGAGAAGAATAACAAGTGAATTCAATTTTGTATTTGTTCTACTTATTCCACCATTCACTTACTTTTAGGTTTTCCAATGTTTTTTATGCTGATGCACTTTTGAGCTAAAATACAGATGGTCATTTTATAAATAACGTACCTACTGCGCTACATTATGTATTGCATTGCATACTGTTTTAAAATTTAATCCATGGAATGAATGTATCAATTACAATTATCCTGGAGCATTTAATATTATGTGTAGTTTCAGTTGTAATTTAGTTAATCGTAAAGAGAAGCTACCTTCCTCTAAATTTATCTATACGTGTGTACTATTTTTATGAGAAATGCAGGTTAATTATATCAAAGCTTTGTTCAACATTTGTAGCCAAGAGAAAACTCTAGTCATAAAAGCATAAATAGAGCTTACGTTTACTTTAAGCTGTCGCTCATCCTCATTGACGCATCATATCATGTCTGTAGTTTAGTAATAAGAAAGGCATTAGGTACATATGTATTGGAATCCATGAACGTTAAGCCATGGGCTACTAAACTAAATGCCTTTTCTTTCTTATCTAGCTTAGCCTAGAGCTATAATGCTTCACTTCGTTGTTTTCCCATTTTGTAGGCACTCATACCTTACAAGAAGTAATATAGACTTAATAAACACGGATATGATTATCATTATACGAATGGTAAATCTTTTTTTAGACATTCTGAAGTCAGTGCTGCAGGACGCGTTACATTGCTGTGTAAAATGTATCGCAATGAATGTACTTATAAACGTACAAGAGTATCATCATTAAGAAAGTTTCTCCATTCCCCAACGACCTTTTCCTAGCTCTGACAATCTCCATCGACTCACAACATAGGTGACGCGCAAGCTATTTCCGCCAATGGCTCATTCTTAGAACTAATTTTACGAAAAGAGTTAAGCGGATGCGTGTTAGTTACAAAGAGATGAAGATAAGAAAAAAGAATTTTGCTTCTTACTTAGTTAGTTACTCTAACTCAGTTGCTTACTTAAGTTACTCAAGTTTGTTAGATACCTACTACATCGCTGCCACTGACTGTTAGTGTTTTGGAGCGCAGAGCCTTATTAGCGATATTATGTATTTACATGAATACGGTTGTACCAGGTAGCTAGTGTTTGTATAAGTTTTATCTCCTGTACTGCAGACTCAGTCGAAAAAACGAAACTACTTAAGGAGAACGGCGTACATAACCTAGATAAAAACGCTTTCCAAGTTTCTCCTTTCATCTGTTACTTTTTCGAGTTTTATATACATTCATAGGTGCACAAAATATGTCCATGCCATTATAGTCATATAATACTCTACAAAGTTAATAAGAATTGATTGCTTGTGGAGTCTTACTTGAATGGAGAACGACGAACTTGTAAACTGTTCTTGGCTTTGTTGATTGAACTAAAAAACCCTTTCTTCAGTAGCTCAGAGAACCACGGGTGGTTTCGTCGTTGATGACTCGGAGAAATATGGGTACAAATGTCTGGTTAAACTGCTTTGCTCAACCTCCCTCGCTGTGTGTCACCGTGTAATAACAACAGGAGTATCTCCACAAATAGGCAGATTGCTTACTGTGCAACAAGAAGAGTTTCCATTTCTTCTCTGGAATGTACGCTTGAGTAGATGGAGGCAGGAGTGGAAAGAAGGTCTATTTGTGAAAAACAAAATGCACAGTGGCTCAAGAACTCACACAAACAAATAGAAATCTCTGTCTCTAACATATACCATCTATCAGCATTATAAGTAATTCTGTAGTGAGTAGTATTGCAATTCCATTTCGGTTTCTTTTAACTGCTATTGACATCCGTATCAATGCAATACTTTCTCCAGAATGAAATGAAACTAAACCACTTTGTTCTTTCACCATGCACACAACATGTACATAGTTATAAATAGTATTCAGTTGCGCTTTACACTGCCGCAGAGAAAGATGTGGAAGCCAAGTCATGCTCTGTTTTTAACATCCTCTCCACCTTCCATAGAAGCCTTTTTAAAAAGAATGATATATGTCAGGAAAGTTGACCTTCCTTTTGTTGATGCTACTACTGAAATCAAGTCTTTGAGTCACAATGTTTTTGGAGTACGGAAAGCAAGGATATAAATCAGTCAAGAGACTTGGCAGCTGGGAAAGTTTTTTGTCAAAATCAAATCAACACGGAGTTACATACAATACATTTTTGTTAAACTGAAAAAGTAAAACAAAAGGGATGGGTGCAAAGAAAGAGTTTTGTATTCCACATGTAATTCTGATGAGTACTTACATTCTTTTTGAAACATTTTTGTGGTATACTGGAGCCGACGGCACATCAATCAACATAATTTCTTTTTACTGCCTTAGTAATCCAACTTTTCAAGCTTTCCCCTTGATTTGAAAGAATTTCATGGTAAATTTAGATTGATGTGTTTTCTTGCAAGCTTTCTGCTCCTTATTGATTTGCGTCTTGGAATGACGAAAGGCGAGTTTGAAAGTGAGATATAAAGATTTATGAGGGAGTGTTATGAAACTTTTCCAGTTGTAGTGCTAACACGTGCAGACAAATTTCATCTGGAGGAGACGTAAGGATTGTAAAGAAGTACAATATTTTTATCAATTTACATGTTATTCCATGAAGGATGTGCACCTTATTTATTTTTCGTACCACAAGTTCTGTGGACAAATCAGATTCATCTAATGCAAAAGTGAACTGAAAGAAAGTGTAGATTACGATCAAGCCAGTGTAAAAGTAACCAGATAACTGTTGTGTTCCAATGAGCATGATCTGTTTACTACAAAAATTATAGCTCACTTGAGACCAATCCAAATCCCTTGAAGCTTATTTCGAAGCTAATGATGCATCAGTCAGGAATGGAGCTATGGTTGATGCATGTTTGGATTTATGCAACATTCAATGTATTCTAATATTCAAGGGAGGCATTTCATTCTCATTTTTTGCCAGTAACATAGATTATATTATTATTTTACAACCTTTCCATTTGTCACCAATTACATTCCCACGTTCACTTTCGCTCTATGTGTT
>JAHZNG010000101.1:0-10150 GCA_027744375.1 Orchesellides sinensis
ATAACCACCTTTATATCGGGAATCCTCATTTGGAATTTTGAGGTCGAATAGAAATCGGCAAAAATGTTGCTTGACCATGTTTGGATTTTTTCTCAAATATGTAGACTTACCGCAAGTGTGAGTGGTAGTTTACTAAAATGGAGTCCAACTGAGCAAAAACTGACAATTGCGGGAGATCAGACAAAATCAAATATAAATCTAAAAATGAAAAGTTATTTTCATACCATCCTATTACTGGTTTTAATTTTTCAAACGTGTCACACACAAATGAATTCAAACGGTCATCAAAAATTTTCAGGACTTTACGGCAAAGTTGCAGTTGCTGCTATGTTTATGTCTAACACACACATGCACACTGGCAGAAAGAAAGCTGATGAGGTAAAACTGTTTATCAACGGGATCTTACAGATATTGCGCTCAACGCGAAATAAGCGAAGGAGAAATTTTGTTGAGAAACTTAACATTTGTGCGGTTTACGTTGGAACTGTGAGCTTTATAGTTCTTGGACCTTTCTTTGTCTACGTACTACATTGGACTAATTCTTGCAGAGCTTCACTTGTGGGGTATTGGTTACTTGATGAATGTAACAAAGAGACAACATTCGATGAAAGAAACTCAGTTTGCAAATGTGGTTGGAGATCCTTCTCAAAAATTGCAGTGTACTTGGTAAACCATTGGGCTTGGTCGTATTCCCTGCATACCCTGGCACTGACATTGATCGGGGTTGAGATAATGGGCATTGTCAGCATATTGGATTGTCTTGATGTGTAAGCAATTTGGAAACTAGGATCGTTTATGGTTGAAAAAATATTGTGTAAATTGTATTTTTCTCTTTCAGGTTCTGGAAAGTCGTCCAAAGAAACAGCGGTTTGACATTGAAAGGCACTGTTATATACAGACAAATAGAAGTTCTCAGAATATTGGCCAATTCAATTCAGCAGAAATCCTTGCTTCCGACTTGGATTGTAGTTGCCATAATTATGTTCTCGTTCAGCATGACAGTATTAGTGAAGATTACTTGGACATATGAGAACTTGTTTGAGATCTGCTTCTTCATCGTGATTATCATTGATGCTATAATTTCACTTGGGATTTGTTTGGGAGGCATGGCTTGTGTTTACACCGGATCACAANGGCATGGACAACTATGTAGAAAGGATGACGCCTATGAATTGCATGGATTGCGCTACTGCATTGACAGTTAACATGTTACTTATAGGATCCTAAATTGACAATCGACAATCTTGCTTGAACATTATATGTTTTTTATTTTTAACAAAGCGCTTTCTTCTGGATAAGCGGAAACGGTGGGTTTTAATGTTTTGCGATATATATATATATTGTACCTTGCACAAGCTACTTTTCAACTAAAATATTTTAATGATTACCAATGTAATTGAATTCAAATTCTACTGGCAATTTTTACTGTACCATGTATGTATGTATGTATGTATGTGTCTAGGTGGTGCGGACTATACTATAGAGTATAGCCCGAACCTTTGCTTAAGTCACTTTAGGCCCATTGCAATCCTTTACATAATATGGTAATGAATGGAGAAGAACTATTTGATAAGCTACCCTCACGGAAAGTAAACGACAAATCACTCAAATCAGAACAGATACGGAAATCACAAGAGCTTTTAACATTTTACCAGCGCTATAAGCAGCAGATATATAAGAGCTTGTAAACAGCGCTACAAAGCTATGCTAAGTTAATATAGGAATCTCAACAAACGATTTGACTACTACGCTAATTATAAGTATGAATCCCATTAATTACAATATTTTATTAATTTTGCCACTGACGAGGATTGAACCCCATAGTGCCTATTTAGAGTGAATACAGATGGAATACCATACCACTCGACTAGGCTGCCCTTGGCTGCTGTACCGTAATTTGATTATAATTATTCACTACGTACGAGAAAAGCTCTAAATAATATTTTATTTATTATCAAATCTAGCAGTCTATTAGCATTATTTATTTTATGATATAGATTATGGCGTTTGGCTGTAATAATATCCTTATAGAAGAAATTATAATGATCATTCTATTGTTTGTAACAATGTATGTACTCTAGATGAATGTAATACTTGTAAAGGTGTGGATCTAGAGGATTGAACCCCATAGTGCCTATTTAGAGTGAATACAGATGGAATACCATACCACTCGACTAGGCTGCCCTTGGCTGCTGTACCGTAATTTAATTATAATTATTCACTACGTACTACAAAAGCTCTAAATAATATTTTATTTACTATCACATCTAGCAGTCTATTAGCATTATTTATTTTATAATATAGATTATGGCGTATGGCTGTTATATACTGTAATAATATCCTTATAGAAGAAATTATAATGATCATTCTATTGTTTGTAACAATGTATGTACTCTAGATGAATGTAATACTTGTAAAGGTGTGGATCTATGAAACACCAATTACGTGTATTGTTTGTATAGCAACTAGTGTATGTTATGTAGCGTAGCCTTTGCTTTGTAATGCATGAATTCTCTTGTTTGGTTGTTTTCGTTGGTATAAATTGTTCTCTTGTAATGACAGACAGAATCTGCTTGCCTAGAAAGCACTCCTATGTATACAATAACGTATAAATTCTTAATTGATAATAAATACTGTTGGTCGAGTATTGGCAGAGTAATTTTCATTGTAGAAAAACGTTATTTTTTCTTCGGATTAATTTTTGAAAACATGTTCCTTTTACAAATTGGTGACTTCCAAACTTTGGACTTTGTCCTCCCGTTGATTTTTACTTATATTTTTCTCTTTGTAGAGGTAGTAAGTTCTTTTAGTGGGTCTTCTTTAATTGTATCATCTCTCCGTTGGGTTTTCCACCGTTATTTTACATTATAGTCGTTTTGCCGTATCTTTCCATTAATACATGGGGTTTTGTTTGTACCTTAACTAACCTTAAACATTTTTCTGCTTACTCATCATGCATTGTGGTTATACCGCTTGTTGTCATCCTCCATCGCCACTTCCAAAACAACAATACACATTTCTACAGTAGGCTACGGCTTCTGTTACTATGTCGAAGAAACGGGTGTCGAAGAAATGACCTAGGGAAAGAATTTGTTCGAAACCGTGACGCGCACCTGTTTCTACCAAATACTGTCACGGAGTAAGGAACACAGTCAGAACGTCAAGGGCCAGTACAACCACTCCTAAATTAAATTAATAGTAATTCAGTTTTTACCAAATGGTCCCAGGCGGTAATTGAAAGTCACAAGTACAATATCCTGGTCAAGAAAGTACACAGGGCCGTAAGTTCTTCCAGATCCAAAATAGAATGCTCCTCCGTGAGTAAACACCATGACTGGCAAAATCTGATTACATTTCAGTGCCTGTGACGTAATTTAAAAATATTCCAGACTTAAGTCATGTAAATAATTGGGGGTAAACGGTGTTGTTGGCAGAACTTACCTCGAGTGGAGTGTAGACGTTCAAGTACAAACAGTCTTCTTGCCTAAACAACCAAATAAATTATTAAATACCTTTAAAAAATATTTACAAATTTATATTATATTTTCCTACACACCCGTGAACCTCATTTTGTCTCATGAGATCCACCTGAATACATTGAGGACTATACGAACGAACGATTGCATCCCGAATATCGTTCCACGGTTCATTTGTCAGAGGGTCCTACCAATTTTAACGAAATGATTAAATCGGTTCCTTTAAATATGGAAATATCAAAATCTATATTCTATAGTTCTATTTGTTTTCTAACTCTAAATCGTAAGTTTCCAAGTGGTGGCTTGGCAAATGGTATTCTTTGAAATGCAGCTATGGGTCTTGAGCTAATTGTTTTCATTGTAAACCCTCTAAGTTTGACATCTTTAATAGCCGCAATTGGGTTCGTGTGTATGTTCCATTTGATTCTGCATGCTTTCCTAAATCAAGAAATAACCTAGATACTTGCCATCGGGTTTCAGTACCCTGCCTTCCTTCCCACCGTAAACTGTACATGGAGGTCGAGCAAACAATGAAAGCTCAGAGAACTTGCAATTTCGGATACGTTTTCAGTACAAAAAAAGAAAACCCTCTTTACATTAAATGAATATTTTAAAATGATTTATGTATCTGATTAGAATCTACTCTGATTATAAACTTCGTATTTTTCCCTTAAAGTTGGGTAGTTGTACCTTGAATATACTTTTTTGTAGAAATGAACGAGAGATGACGGTGTTTATGAGTATGAGCAAGCAACGGTGCAACTACAATGCTAAAAATAGAGTACCCCGGGGGAAGATTAAAATAAAAGAGTGCAATACTGGCATGCAATATGTTGCAGGGGTCCATAACTGTCAGTTCAGCCTTGAATGACGAAAACAGTTGTCATTAGTATTGGCTATTGTAACTACCAGGGTCTTTAAAGGCTTTTTTTAAATCGACATGGTAACAAAACTTTAGCGTTGAAGCTTCGAGAGTAGAGGGTCTGTCACTCCGGATAGTTTTTTATTCAAAAATCACTTTTTTCCTAAGAAGGCTCCAGCCTCATTAAGTACTGGTTGTCAACTGTTTCATAAACAAAAAATCTTGTTTGGTACTGCACTACCAAAGAGTAAGTAAGCGCTCTTTATGACTATTTGGTAGTTTTATACTAAATAATTTGAATCAGTTGACAAAGTGTACTTAAAGAGGCTGGAGCCTTCTTAGGAAAAATGATTTTTGAATAAAAAACTATCAGGAATGACAGACGCTCTACACCAGAAGCTTCAACGCTAAAGTTTTGTATTACCATGCCGATTTAAAAAAAAGCCTTTAAAGATCCTGGTAACTACCATATCACCACCAGGGGCCGCACAACTGGGTTTACCGGGTGTGCAAATGCATACCCAAGAAAATCTTAACCACATATTTCCAGAAATGAAATACTTTCTTTGAGCATCTCTACGCCAAAAAATTATTTTGTTTTCATACACCATATGATATGCATTGTAAATCACAATTTGGTAGTTTTATACGAAATAATTTGAATCAGTTGACAAGGTGTACTTAAAGAGGCTGGAGCCTTCTTAGGAAAAAATGATTTTTGAATAAAAAACTATCAGGAATGACAGACGCTCTACACCAGAAGCTTCAACGCTAAACTTTTGTATTACCATGGCGATTTAAAAAAAAGCCTTTAAAGACCCTGATAACTACCATATCACCACCAGGGGCCGCACAACTGGGTTTACCGGGTGTGCAAATGCATACCCAAGAAAATCTTAATCACATATTTCCAGAAATGAAATACTTTCTTTGAGCATCTCTACGCCAAAAAATTATTTTGTTTTCATACACCATATGATATGCATTGTAAATCACTTACCATACAATTCAATATATCAATAGGTTCCCAATTTCATTTAGCCGAGCAGATAGTTATAACTCATGGATTAACGTTAAGATTTTCTGTGTAATGGTTAGAATGTGCCTAAACGTAGCAAGATACACAAAATTAATTATGATTTATATAGCTGTAAAATTTGCAGTTTTTTAATCAACGGCTGGGAAATGAGTAGCGAATGTACCAGAATATTAGTGTAGCTAGTTCTGGAAAAGTCATTTATTTATCCGAGCAAAACTTCTCATTTTTATGAATTCAAAACTGGTAAGCATTTATTTCACCGGACAGAGCTACTGTTTCATTTTTACTTAATTGCAAATTACTTCATTACTACCACGGTTCAAAGTATCAGGGTGTGATTGCCAAAGCATAATTTGGTAATGAGTCCCCCAGCATACGTAAATATTTTAACAACAAAATTGTTGTTTTACAATTATATAATAAAAATGACAATAATAAATAGCACTCGCCACACCGTGATACAAATGATTTTAATAATAGTTGGGGAAAGAATTTTACGTTCTACTATCCTTTTATTAACAATTTATTAATTTTGTCCAATGATGACCAAAAATATTCGTTAAAAAACATTTACAACTATACTTAAACAAAGCGCAGCTGATAGCGCCTTGTTCGTAAAGATTACCCCCGTGCTATCTCTTAACTAAACCCTCACTTGTCCCAGGACAAATCTCTGCATGAGGATGCCACTTCGGAATTACCTCCAGAGTAGTCTAGGCTGTTAGCTCCCTGGACGATTGCCCCCTAGTAGATCCCCCCCTTATTTGCCCCCAACATGCTCCTTTTGACGATTGCTCCTCTCAAAAGTTTTTCCCCGCCAGTTTTGCTCATTGCGAAATTTTCTTGCCAACACCTTTGCCCATTGCAAAATTTGCTCCTTGAGACACTTCCTACATAAAACATTAGCTGTTTTATCGTTTTGCTTCTTAGTATATATAATTTTTAAGGTTTTACTTCTGAAAGGATTATTCAGTATTTAGTGTTTTCTGAGAAATGTTTAAAAGTTTACCCAGAAGAAATGATTTTTCGGAACCATAAAATTTTACTTACCTAAATAAACCCAAATTTTAGTGTTTTATATTAACCCTAAATTAAATTAGTTTTTTTAAGTTTGAAAGTCATATGGTAGAGAATATCCTAAGTAGTATTTCCAAAACTAATTACGATAAATCAGTCAGATTTAAATTTTGCGTCCATTTAGATCATACCTAGCTAAATAACATTCTTTACGCTCTTTTTAACAAGTCGAAAAATGTCTCCCGAAAAAGTCATTCTTTTATCATATACCATTCACAAAATTCTTAGAAGATACTATATTATTACTCAATGATCCCTTCGTAAGTTTTTTATTAATGGGCTAAAAGGCAAAAAGGTTTAGGGGCAAACATCCTTCATAGAAAATGTCTCCTAGAGCAAATTTCGCAATGGGCAAAGGTGTTGGGCAGAAAATTTTGCAATGGGCTACACTGGCGGGAAGCAAATTTTGCAAGGAGCAAATGTCAAAAGGAGCAATTTTGTTGGGAGTAAATGTTTGAGGGAGCAAATATCTACAAGGGTTCAAATTTCCAGGAAGTAATGTAAACTGGATAACTTTGAGCTATTAAGGTTTGTATTTGTGTTGGTGAGTATTTCATGTATCCAATGATTAATATTGCGTAAACGGCTTTAGGGGGCAAATTTCTAGGAAGTAATGTAAACTGGATAACTTTGAGCTATTAAGGTTTGTATTTGTGTTGGTGAGTATTTCATGTATCCAATGATTAATATTGCGTAAACGGCTTTTGTGGAACCGCATAAACTCGGTTGACTGGTAATATATATAAAATTGTTTAAGCCTTTAGTTGATTTGTCGATTTATTTATTGGTGAGTAAAGTTAATGGACATGTTAAGATGTAAAAGTTAATTGATATATTCTCGTTGTTGTTGTAATTATACAGAAGAAGGTGACAGATGTCATCGAAAGCTTGACAAAAAAAATCGTTTCCTCAAACATCGTTTATCATGATACAAATAAAGACAATCTGTTTTCCATGATATCTACTGGTTTTCACAGAATTTTCGCATACCTAGTTATTGGCAGATATATTAAAGTATGTTACGCTATACTTACTTCTCAAGGATATGAAGCGATTATAATTTTGCTTCAAGAAATGAAAACGTCTTGCAATTAGTTAATCCTTATCGATTTATTACAAGAACAATTAAACACTATATATTAAAGTATGTTTCGCTATACTTACTTCTCAAGGATATGAAGCGATTATAATTTTGCTTCAAGAAATGAAAACGTCTTGCAATTAGTTAATCCTTATCGATTTATTACAAGAACAATTAAACACTGAAGAGTTTATTACGGTGATGCAAAGTACAGTTCACTAATTATGCGACCTTTCGACCTAGAATTTGGAAAACCAGCATTATTTTAAGCAGCATTTTTACATTGGTGACCATGGCCAAATTCAATTTATGTGAGTTTCAGAATGTCGAGTTCAGTGGTTGGCTAAGGATTTGCGTCATATACTGAATAATATTTACCATCCTTTTATGGTTTTGAATATTTCACCTTAACCTTTGAAAGCTTTTTAGGCAATTTTTCTGGAGAGGGTATAAAATAGATGTCAGAGTTGAAATGAATCTGATAAATATTTTAATGTAATTCCGTTTAAATATTTGTATTTTAGGATTTGTTGGCTCGTTTCTTTGAGTATAACTACCTTACTGCTCCATAAAAATAGTGTCGATTGTTCATTTTCATATATTGAAAAGATGATACGCACTGAATAAATTATACAGATTAAACATTAAATTTCATAAATCAACGTAGACTTTTATATAGAAATTTTTTCACTTTGCATTTGCCGAGGTTTCTAGATCCCGAATTTAATGATTATGGGCGAAATTTCATAAATTTCATAACTTCCGAAACAAATTCTATTTTAAAGAAGAGCTAAGAGTCTTATTATTGATTATGTCAGGAAAATAGGGTTTTCTGATAGTTTGTAATGCAGCAATTAAAATCTCTCCTGATCATTGTTAGAAAGAGTAGGTATCTCATGATCATTGCAGCTATATAATTCTCTCCTGATCTATGTACCTACATGTGTACCTCCTGATGTATGTAGCTATGTAAGTCTCTCCTGATCTATGTATGTTTTCCCTGATGAGGCTGAGCAACATGAGTTACTCTCATGTTTTTGTATCGTACGAGTGACTTTAGGATAGCAATAGTGCAGAAATTGTGCGCGTGAAATCCGAGTGACACTATGGCGTGACCAGAAAGAGAGAAGTGTGATTTGATGTCTTGTCCTAGTTTTTTAGTCAGTCGTCAGCTTTCGCAGCCCAGAGCAGGGAGTACTAAGCTCGATCACTCAAAAGGGGAGGACATCATTTTCTAGTATAGCTTATTTGGGAATTCTTGTATTTTTGGGGAAATAGTAAATTCTTTTGTGAGTTTATTTACTATTTGTCTTGTCTTGCTACTAAATACAATTAGTTTGTTCTTGTAAAACCTTGTGCAGTATCTCTACATTTATTCCAGAACACGAGAGATTGTCATTTTTGGACACTCCAATCCCGCGATGAGAACATAATGAAGGTTTTTGGATAGTTCCGAACATTTAACCATTTTAAAAAGACAGGGCTTGGTTTGTGTTTCGAACAGATTATACATCTTCAAACATGAAAAGCTATCCCATCTAAAAATGCGTGAATGTAATTGGCATTATAATATTTCTATCAAATCTATATAACGTTCGCATTTGATATGATCTATCACCACTGTATGTAATCTGAATCATTCAGTGCTAAATCTTGTAAAATATAAATTGAAGACAATCTTAATATTAATTACTCATACTTTACTAGTTACACATTTTTACTAATGATCTATCACCACTGTATGTAATCTGAATCATTCAGTGCTAAATCTTGTAAAATATAAATTGAAGACAATCTTAATATTAATTACTCATACTTTACTAGTTACACATTTTTACGCGACTCAGATTCATGCTTAAGCAAACAAAACATGATAAGGACATTAATTTTTCCTTGATTATGCCAATTTACAACCTCATTACGTTTTAAAGTTACAAATTCCATATTTTATTGTTATAATTTCATGTAAAATATGCTATTTGTTTTTTTGTCAAACCAAAAACAAAACAACTCAATAATTTGCATTTATTTTAACAGTAAAACCAACTGCTAATTTATAAATATTTTAAATTACGGACATAAGTAGCACTAGCTTGGCATTTGCATTCGCCTTCTTAGTGCAGGTTTCTGTATTCCTAGCTCTACAAACGACTTAAAAGCGTATAGCTGCTTTAAAGAGGTTAGTTCATAGTTCTTTCAGGTATAAATATTTTATAGACCTTAATTTGATGAAGCAGTATTGATTTATGAAGAATTTTTTGTTGTGGTGACGATGGCCGAATTCAGTTTATGTGAGTTTCAGAATGTCGAGTTCAGTGTTTGACTAAGGATTTGCGTCATATACTGAATAATATTTACAATTCCTTTATAATTTTGAATATTTCACCATAACCTTGGAAAGCTTTTTAGGCAATTTTTCTGGAGAGGGTATAAAATAGATGTCAGAGTTGAAATGAATCTGATAAATGTTTTAAAGTAATTCCGTTTGAATATTTGTATTTTAATATGGATTTGTTGGCTCGTTTCTTTGAGTATAACTACCCTACTGCTCCATAAAAATAGTGTCGATTGTTCGTTTTCATATATTGAAAAGATGATACGCACTGAGTAAATTA
>JAHZNG010000102.1:0-11458 GCA_027744375.1 Orchesellides sinensis
GACCTAGTTGCAATGTACGAGCGTGTTGTTGAAGAGCAATGTGCAAGAGTTGCTGCCTTAGAAAAAGAAGCTGAGGGTGGGATTGCTGGGTATAACAAGAAAGGACGAGACACGAGAGTATCTACCGTTGTACATCAGAATCATCCTCGAAAAACATTTAAGGATCATATTTTCAAGGATCCACAACCAGAAAAATGTCCAATGGTTCATTCAGCATTCGGCATGGGTCTTAAAACGCAACGATTTGAGCAAGACAAGAATAGCATGATTGTACCGTAAGTGATTACGTTATTGTCAAACAATTATTTTGCAAGGTACATTAAAGAATTGCCGGAGAATTTTATCTATTACTAAAATCCTACAGACCGGGTACATACAACCATGCTTTAGTTCCAGCGAAAAAGTCTTTCCAAATCACAAATCCTCAAGGCGTTCTGATACCGCGAGTGCGAACTGCATGTACACCGTCACGTTTTGATAGCTGCATGAAATGTGGCACTGAAATAACAATATCGGATTATTATCAGACTAGACAAAAGTTCAAGGTCATGATTTCTGATCAAGTTTCTGATGTTCAGCATAAGTTAGCTTACCTGTCGCTATGTCGCGCATGCTACTGTAATGCACTGAAACATGGAATAGAACCTTGGAACAAGAAGGTGGTTCCGTTGGTATTTATGAAAGCTCGTAGCTGCCTTCCTATACATGATCATCAAGACGGAATGACAGAATATGTGATGAGATCGACCTGCAAAGATGTGTTTAGCCTGGCAAGGAGAGAGTTGCTATTTAGCAGGTACTTCAAGGATAATCCGCAACACAAAAGTATTTAAAAATAGTAAGAATCTGCTAACCTTAAGAAGAAAAGTATTCTTATACTAATTTGCGAATTTAGTCTAACGCTTTCTAAATGAATAGAAAAACAAGCGTTTTAGAAACAACGTAAGTATATAAATAGAAATTTAATGACGTAATGATGCTAATATTTTAGTACATTGTTTTGAAAAGTAAAAATTAAAGAATTTGATGCAAATACTTATTTAAAAACCTAAAACAGATTGTGTTACGTGGTTCCTGATGCTTTCATATTTTTAGCACTTTCGTGGTATGCGTAGGTATACATATTGGGTGTAAGGAATGTATTCAGCATAACCAAGTATTTTTGCATCCTGTATCCTTTGATGCCGCCAATCCCTCAATTTATATCTTTTTTCTTATTATTTTTATAAAAGTTCACTGACTATGTAGGTATATTAATCCCAAACGTCAATATCACCTTTCACCTTCTTCGGAGGCTATTTTATCGTACTTACTAATACAACAGTTCAGCAGCCCCACTCCTTAGTTCTGTCTACTTCTTTCAAACACCATGATCACCACTACCACTTCTTCGTTTTGATTATTTATTTACTTAAAAGTCTTGCAACCACCAAACAACCTACTCAGTTTTCTCAAAAAGTTTATGCAAAATGTGGAGGATGTGTAAGTAACTGTAGGATCCTTTTTGAATTTTTAATGCTTTCTCTCACCAGCTCCAGAATGATAATAACAACATCATAACATGATTACTTGAGAAATGTGAAGAGATTTTTTGAAAGAAAGGCTAAGTGTTTTTGAGCGTGGGATAATCATGTAGGATCAGGAAACTCAAGAAAGAAAGACGCTTGAAAGTAAAGGAGGAAATCTACTTCTTTCAAGGAAAATTTATTTTGTATTCACAAAGTCAACACGTAAAGAAAAAAAAAGTCATTTCATGTATATTTTATGAGAGGGAAAGTATGTAATGTTACATTGCAGACGGGAAGAGTCAATCCTGGTTTGAATGAGTAGGAGAAAATTCATGTCTGTATGTGTTGTACAATAGTACAGCTTGCGTAAGCAAAGATAATCCATAGAAATTTGACGGCAAAAGTACATTTCAGAGCTCATTTGGTGGTTTGCCTTGCTACTCGTATACAATATGTATGCATACATAGAAACCCTTACGTCAATCGGCAATCTGTTTGTAACCAACACATTGAAAAATTTCGGTATGAGATACATGTACAAAAGCATAAGGCCAAATGTAAAATTGCTTCTGGTTTTTGTTGAGCATGTTATTTTTTGAGAAGTCATGTTGATCCTGATGCAAAAGTCTTGTTTTGCATAAAATACGAGACTGCTTTTAACAACAGAACATGTCATTGTCATTGTCAACATGCACACACTGAAGAGCGATTTTTTTCCCAAAGAGCAATGTAGTTGAAGAGAATCAAACGAGGCAATGTTAGTCATTCACTATTAAAATTTTTTAGAACTCAACGAAAACAGTTTTCTGTATAAAACAAAGCGAAATCGTTTTATTTATATTCTTTGATTAAACTACCTTTCATCAATTTAACGCAGCCGTTTAAATAGTCGCACATAAATACATGCATACATAGAAGACCCAGTAAAGTTCATAGACTACTAATTACTGGCTGTAAGGCTTTTGATGATTCATTATGACTAAGGTTGACTACCAAAAGGCCAATATTGCATTCACAGCATTTTACGGCAACAGATTGCATAACACCACCTGGTAGCTTTTTGAAACCTGCAGGTCATTATAAAATAAATGATTTGGCTGACCAACAAGATCTTCAATGCGCTCGATCCCGTTAAGGCTAACCGGGCAAGTGCAAATACAAAGAACAAAATAAATCTCAGATTGAAATGCACCTGATGATGACCCTATAATAACATAATATGGTTAAAGGTAACTTTTTTGTGCTAAAACGTGTCAAGTTTTCAAGAACTAAAGTAAATAAACTATACTGTAGCATGTAACATGATTTTGCTTCTTAAGTTTTTTAACAATGTAATACAAATAAATGGTAAGTATGCACACGATACAGTTTTTATGGTCATGTAGAGCATAATGGCAGTCACACCCTAAAGCTAATGGTTTGCATGCATCTCCTCAAAACAAAGGAGACACCGTTAGCACAAATGATTTGGACCCGACATCTTCGCTTTCCTTTACGTTTGACAACAATGTCCAACGGGTCACACTCGAAATTCTGCTTTATCTTGGCAATCAGCTTCCGGCTTGGTCTTGCCGTTGTCGGGGAGTGCTTATCCAATGGCTCGCAGTCTTGAACGTTGATCCTCAAATCGCATATTTTCTTTCGCTGATTATAGTAAAGCCCATCTGGACATGTCTCAAGCCGAAGAAGGCCATCCTCGCAGACTGTAAACATTTCGCAGAGGTTGCGAAACGTGATGTTCGTTTTCCCTTCCAATGGACACGTTGGCTGTAAAACCAAAACCCAAAATAATTTTTACTAAACTTATTCATTTTTTATGACATTCTATAATACTGTCTAACCTCTGGAGCACCCCATGTAGTTTGAGGTGCAGTTTGAACAACGGCAGTCGATAAGTAATTAATTAACAGAAACCCAAGACCAAATAAAATGCACTCTATTTTTTGCATTTTCCTTTTTTTTAAATTTTACTTAAAATATCTTAAATATGTCAAATGCCACCAGCATTGAGAACTGATCTTGTCGTTTGCGCCCAAAAAAACGGACTGAAGAAAAAAGTGCTGAATCACTTTAAATTAAGCATTTAAAATCTTTTGATGCCGACGGATGAAGTAACGACAGGAGACTGGCAAATATCAGCAAAATTCTTGCACCATTTCAACCTGAAGCAGAGATGTTATAAAATATTCTTCGGTTTTCGCATTGCCCTTGGCCATTATGAACTTTGTGTGAATACTTGATGAAATATGTATTTTTTGTCGGCTAATATACATATATATAACTTATATTCTGATTATCCCAGCAAAAACATGGAGTAAAATTTCTAGTATATAGACCTTGCAATATTTATGTTGTGAAAGTACGTACTATTATGGCAACTTTAGACTTAATGTCCTCACGTTCATCAAATAAATATGTCATAAGTATTACAAAAATTGAAGCTGAACCTCTTTTAGTCGGTTACACATATTCATATATTCGATAACACTGTACTATAATTTTCAATCATATCCGAATCTATACACTTATATGAACCAGCCAAACAAGTAAACCCGCATTTGTTGTTGATTAGCAAGAAAAGTTTATTTAGTGGCAAGTTAAACTAAACGGCTTGGGAGAATCGAACTACGCTGGGTAGTGTAGGAAGGCAATAGAGCACAAATTCTTTAAGAAACCGTATATCCTAATTCTGTGTGGCCACTTGCATTTTACTTTGATTAGTATTCCGTTTGGCTACAGAATATTCTTGTTTGATGATTCATTCCAAAGCGGTTTAGCATACATTTTCATATGCTTACATAGCGGGCTTCCCCCGCTACGAAAAAATGCGTAATGAAAATTACATATTTTACAACTTTTTACATGACAGTCTTGAAATTGTAGTACTTTAAATCATAGCTAGACTTCACATAAATAAGTTACCACCACCACAGCACCAAGGCTGCCTCCATGCCTAGGACGGGTGTTAACCTAATAAAAAAATTTCTGCACGTACATGAGATAGTCTACTGTGACTTCATTTTACAGCAGATTAGTATACAAGCAACCTACTTCTTTATTTTGCAAACTTTAGTCAACTTAATTCGGTTTGTAAAGCCTTTTCCTTGTAAAAAATCATTTTAAAAACAAACCGCTCTATCGTACTTCTATCTTGATCAGCATGCATGTCACTATCATAATATCCATATTTTTAATGATATCTCGTGTGTTTCTTGTTTCAAAACAGCATAATCTTAACCATGACCTGAAAGATAATGCACTCATGCTTTAATTCATGGTGGCATTAAAAATCAAAACACAGCAAGGAGTTTTTATGTCATCATATTTTTTTCTGATGAATTTTATAAATGTGGGAGGGTAATCTCCAGCCATGGTCATTATTAGTACATTAATCTGGATTAAGCGAAGATCTGTGTATATTTTTTTGACAATCTATTAAAAAACCAATTGTAGAGTGATTCTATTTCATAGAGACACCTAAAAATGTACCTATGTCTCAGGAATTTTTATGTACTATGCCTACACTTGTGAGGAATGACTAATGACGCATATCATTCAAAAATAGATTCCAGAGTTTATTTATAGGTATGAATATATTTACGCTTGAAATATCTGACTGTGGTAATCAACATCAATACAATATTAATGTGTGAATCTGATAAAAAACGACATGATTCGTCACAGAATATTTGTAGGATGATCATGATTATCGTCAATGGCAAACATAAATAAGTAATATTCCAATGGGAAATAGGTGGCTGACCACATCGCTTTGAATTCTGTAGTAACTCCGCTACACACACGGTGTAGGAAGGATGATGTGCTGATGTAATCCATTTTTTCTCCTCATTTGAATTACTGAGTGGCAGGTGAGGATGAGATGAGTAAAGCAGCTCTTCTGCGGTTTGAAAATTTTCTCTCAAGACAAGTTACTGCTTTGGTGAGCTGGACAAAGGGTAATGAAGATGGATTGTGTGTGTTTTTTTGTATCCCTTTGAACAAAAAGATACCGACTGAAGTGTAGGAAGACTACCTTTTCAAATGAGTATTAATATAAATTTTCTTCATGTGAAAATTCTCGCGACAATAGAGGCTAAATGATGGAATCTACCTGATGAAAAATACAGACTTGGGTACGATATGACTTAACAGAGGAAATACCATTTAATCATGCACAATGAGCCAATAAACACTAACAGGCCTATTCACACGTACGTCACAACAAACGGGTTACCTTTAGATTAACAGCCTTTTAAAAATAAGCTTTTTATTCAAGTTCCGCTCATGGTATTGTCTATTAAAAGCAACTATGCTTTTCTTTGACACTACCAAATATCTTACCCAATCGTCAAATATTTCCTTTAAATACCTTATAACAGAAACGTTTCTCATTGGACCATTCTAAATTGTCAAACTTTAATAAAATGCAAAATGCTGTTGAAAATTTATTAGCATTTTTCTATTTACTCATAAACAGTTTAAGAACTACATAATATCAACCTTATAAAATTCCGTAATTCTTTTTGGTACAAACATTTGTAATCTATTTTATCATTCAACGTTACCAGTTTAATTAAACAAAGCCCATTGTTATAATTCATTTGATGATCCATTCCCAAAATTACAGCTATGCAGACAATACCTATCTCACTTGTCCTTTTTACGTTGTGGCAACTTATTTCACCCCTCCCTCCAGCCCCATCCACTATTTTACATTAATCCCCTACCTACAGTACTCTAATGTATTTTATTTTGTTCCTATTTCTTTCATTGTATAACTCAACAACTCATTTGTATTCAAATTGTGATCTGTTAATTGCCGACAAGTGGACAATTTTTCAAATAGAGTATTTCACTCGAAATGAAACCTCTGAGCATAGTTTAAAACTAAAAAAGAGTATATCGCCACCTTTCACAATCATCGCAACCATTATCTTCATTGCCAGTCTCACAGTGTAAAAATGAGAATGGGAAGTGATTAAACTTTTTCTCAAAAGGGACAGTTTTCTCCCCGGTACCTATTTATATGTACAAAAGGCTAAAGGGGTGGCTATCTTTCTACTTTCTTTTACTGAATGTATATTTATCCCAGTAAAGGAGTATACCAACAGCTGAATTTCTAGGATCTAACTCGACCTCACCATAATATGATCGCGAGGTATAAGCAAAGTAGCGTTGAGTTGATAATCATCCCGATGATGAACAAAGACAAGGGCGACGCAACAAAGGTCTCTCAAGAAATTATTATGAATAAGGGTTTTAAAGCAAACTCCCAGAAACAAAAATATTTCTAGCAACTTCCCTGTTCTCATTTCTACTTTCCCTTTTTTCATGCTAATACCTTAATTCTTCCCGTGTGGATGAGAAATCTACATTTTGTCACGGCCCAAACGACCTCCACTGACTGTCGCCGCGGTATATCCTACAAACAAGACCTAAGCTCTCTTCTTTCATTCAACTCAACCAAAGCAATTGTTCTGAATAAAATGTTTAATCTTTTCCTGTCCTCCTACCCGTTCTCTTTCATTTTCAAAAACCACACATTCTATTAAACATCTCTCTCTGTGAGCTTGACACACAGTTTGTTTTACATATACAAGCGACACTTTTTGTTGAGGGAGTTTTAAGAATAAGAATGAGAACGTTTGGGAAATAAACTAATATGATTGTAGCAAAGTGTACAAGCTTATAACAAGGTTTATTCATTCAGATATTCAAATAGCCTTTTTATAAGGAGGGAAAAAACAGTGAGGAATACATATACATTCGGAAAGTTTAATTACCAACACATGTCCGATTCACAAGAAAATTGTATGAATATAAAAGACTTGAAAATTAGTCTATTTGCTTTTATGCCTCTTTGCCTACTTTCCCTCACCTACTATATCTTAACTGACTACTCATTTAGTTTTTGTAGTAAAAGAACTTTTCTTTTGCTTTTCTTTGAAAAAGCACGTTTTCGTTTTTAAGTATGCAAGTAAAATGGAGAAATGTTTGTGAAAGGGTAGTGGAGGGAAAAAGTATTCATTCATTGTAAAATGTAATGATGCACCATTTTTCTACAGTATAATGCTCCATTATTTGCTCCAACTACTCCCATTTGCTCAAAGTCTATTCGCGTTTTCTTTTACTAAATTGTGTGAGCTGACAGGCTGCTCTTATACTGCTACTATCTTAGATTCGGACAGCAATGCATTTGTTTCAATCTCTTTTGTTCCTGTTTCCCATTCATCCTTTTTTATCCTTCGTTATCTTAACTCTGTTGATATGAACATAATTCTAAAGATATGGACATACTTAATCAAAGAACTAACATGCTTTTTTCATATTGCATAAACATTTCTGTAAATGTAAGTGTTCAAATACAACGTATTTAGTAGGGCTTATAACAAGTGAGAAACCAAATGTAGAATATATGCTATTTCGGGTTCTCCCATTTACGCGTACAGAGATACCAACAAGAAGTGAACAATTTTCTAGTAACAGTACTTACCAAAACGTCTACACCACTATATCCTACTATATCCCATGTCAATCTATTGACTTTACATATTTTTCCAACTGGATAAAAATATTTTTGAGCGTTAGAGTTGTTGCAGTTTCGACATTATGCAAAATCAAAACTAATTTACTAGCAAAGATTTGTTCTAATTTACTCGTCGAATGTTGATGTATTGCAAGGTTAGTTTCTTCTTTAAAATGTAAGTTACAAATTTCCTGTCCTTTCACTTTTTTAAATTGATACTACTCTGCTGGTTTTAATCTACAACCTTCTTTACATAAACTAAATGGCAATTGGTTTAAGTATTGCTTCAAAATGAGTTTTGTTCTTAAAAATACTGCAATCTTATGATTAATTGCCTTACTTTTCTCCATCTCCTCTATATATCACACTACACCTCAACTCACATGCACACATCAAAAGAAAACATTACAAATTTTTGAAGCAGTAAGGAAGACGATGTGAGTAGGTATGCTAGTATGAATGACTCGCTCCTGTGTAGCAATATTCAAACTTCCTTATTCCAATTTCGTGGGAACCCACACACAAACTTTGGCCATTTTTTATAAAAAATTACTCAATCTTTTCAAACTACATACCCAAGACATTCTTCATGGACCCAGTGCCATCGCCATCACATCTTTTATTTTTTACAGGAGCTATGAGTTGTCTTGTAGTATGCATTTTATTACTGTGTGGTTACAAGACTACTACGTACATACGTAGTGCATGCATGTCGTCATCGTGTACAAATGGCTTTTAAACTTGCTCTTCTTCTCGAAAATGACATTATGCATGCGTACATACATACATATCCATATCTCTTCGTATGAACATGTGTAAGTAGCTGCGTGAGGATGTGAAATTGCTGCTGAACCTGCTGGGGATGATGGCAATTAGGTGGTTAATTCTTCTCTCCTAAAATGTTACTTTTGTATGAGAAAACTTTGAGTACGTGTGTGTATGTCAGTGAAAGAATGTAATTTACAGGGTGACACTTTGGTGTCTGGAGATTCTCAACCTGGCCCATTATATTATACTATTATTACCACATTCATCAACCAAGAAATTCCTACAACATCAACTTCACTTTTTTCACCTTTCCCTTACTTTTGTAATATACACGCACAATTTACAGTGAGTCCAATGTCTCCCTCTGTCTTCCTAGTTATATCATCTCTAAAAAATTGATGTTATGTAACTTAGAAGCTTGTAAGGCTGCATGTATGCATGCGTACCTTTATGCAATAAAAGAAGAATGGTTAATGTCTAATTTCAATGATACATTGCCAAGGTGTCAGCTATACTAACCTTTTTTATCGGGTGCATGGAACATTATATACCTTAACTTAAATGTCCCTTACTATTGAACTAGACATTAATTTCAAATGGCTCAGTCACCCTCATGTAAACTGGTAGACATAAATTTACTTTCTTTTTTAAAATGTCATTTTAGATTTCAACTCTGCATTTAACAAGTTTTTCCTGTAACAGCTTCATGTGCACAAAGGGTGCTTTTTACGTTTATTATATTGCAATATCCATAACATTAGTGAGTAGTGAGTATGTATAAATATGTGACACTGGCTACCAAGTAATAATTAATTTGGAAAGAAATTTTTCAATATATTAAATTACAATTTAGATAAATGTGTATATAATACCTAAGTAAATTACCGCTCCACTGTGATTTGCCTTGATGATGATGATTGTTAAGCAGAAGAGAAATGAATATAAATCACCAAGATAAAGCATGTCACCCTCATTCCAAAAACCACAAGGGTAGTACAATGTGTACAGATGTGTAGACAATACTCACATAAATGCTAAAGATTTACATGTATATCTATAAAACATCATCTTATGCATATTATAATAGGTACATATACTCAAACGCATTATATTTGCATTGCAATCATTTAACACTTACGCTGCTGGCAAGAGGGCCATTGCTCATTTTAAATGTGTGTCGTCTTGCTGAAGAGGACAGGACTTATCTTTATTTTTTGAAAAAGATTTATTGATCTCGGTTGTACAACGTACAACATGATATGACTAGTTTTGCTTTTCTTTCTGTGCTACTTGTAATTTTCTACAGTACAATGCAATTTCAAACGGAATGTGATACCATCAAACGAGAGTAAAAGTAGTATGCTATAGAATGTTATATAAAGCAACTTTTTCCAAAGTGATGTAATTTATCAGTGTTTTACTAATACTGATTGTATTATACAACCTCACTCATCTATCTGTATACTACAGGTCAACATTTAAAAGAGAACAAGTGGAGACGAAAATGAAACGAAGTGAATTTATTGTCCAGCATTGGCACAAAGGTGAACAGGCAAAATAGTGAAGTTGTAAATTGATAGAAATCAGACACAATGTTCTTAAATGATTGAGCAACTAAATCACAATTTCAGATAGTGTAATATAATAGCATCGTAAAGGAATATGTGTATAAGAATTAACTCAATAGAAAGAGAATCACCAATTGGCTGTAGTAGCTACCGAAATTAATACGGCGAGTTGTAAAAGTAAATAGATTTCCAATCTCTGTGTATTTTATTATCTAAACTGTATCTAGGCTGAGAGAGTGATGAGAAAAAATTGATTTTGTTTTAACTTTTAATGTTTGGAGTTCTAAAAGAAAAAGACAGATAAGAAAAGGACATTGTCTACTGTAGACTTGTGGGACAACAACAATGAGACCGGCTGGAATAGTGTAATATCACGCAATCCTTAGACGTAGTTTTACAGTCACCAATCTATTCTACATTTTACATATACACCTAACCTATGTGTACATATGCCATTACACTGAATGACAATTTGTACTAATTACTTTAAGCTTCTACATATTACTCGATATTACCCTAACTAGATACAGAGTGCAGTAGTACAGTGAGAAGTTGCATGATTAATTTCGTTGAAATTCTAAACTGCATGAGGCTGGTTCTGAAAGAAAAAGAACATGAAACTGGATAAGTAACAATGTAATTTTTATGAGGCTGTATGTATAAATGCACGTAATGCTTTTGTTTAAAACCAGCAACAGCTTATCAGCGGTCAAGTCCTAAAATGCTTTCAAGGCTTTACGGATTTGAGTTCAGGATCAGATACAAGCTTCCATTCTCATTCTGGTTAGTTACCTGTGTTCACTAGCAAAAAATATAACAAAACTGTTATAAGAATGGAATGTACTTTTGAAATGCTACTTCATCCTTGACCAGTCCAGCTATAAACCTCCGAGTTTGTTACGTTTGTTACATTATTTATCACTTTAAAAGATTTCCAGAAAACTTTTTGACCAATAGTAGGTGCACTGAAAACAAAAGTTTCATCAAATGTCTTATTCAGCCATTAGCCGCAACATTAATCAAAGTTATATGCATTCATACTATGTCTGATATTTTTATGCATAATTATATCATGAAAGTCATTTGAT
>JAHZNG010000103.1:3334-16601 GCA_027744375.1 Orchesellides sinensis
GCAATGATGCTCTCCTAGGTTATTATAAACCTCGTGCGGTGTGGGCGATTGATGGTGTAAACAATGATTGTTTTGTATTAATGGGATAGTGGACATACTTGTCTATGCTTGAGCCAGAGGGGGTGGTGGTGAATGGAGAACTGGTTTTGTGGAAAAGTGAAAACCGAATAAGGTGACGCAACGATGCTCTCCAGTTCTATTATAAACCTCGTTTGGTGTAAGCGATGGATAGTGTCATAGACCTAATAATACCACTAGACCCACAATTGACCAGCTTGCAGTGTATTCTAGGCGAAATCATCACAAAAGATGTCGCACTTGTTCTCTAATCGCCTTTACTGTTGTTAGAATAGCCACGGAAATGGACCAGTCGTTAATTCATTAAGGCCACTAATAAAAATGTTAGGTTTTCAAGGTTCCAACAAATTATCACTATTGATACCTTCTTTAAGGCGGCTACAAAACAAGGCTGATGACTTCGCGAGGAATACATTAAAAGCTCGTTAATTGTGGGTCTAAGTGGTATTATTAGGTCCATGGACAGTGTAAATATTGATTGTTTTGTACTGACGGGTGAGTTGTAGTGATTGGAGAACTGGTTTAAGTGAAAACTAAAACAACAATTTGTTTTAATATTTTTATTTTGTTTTTGATTTGGAATTTCTAATCCTCCTTTAAACTAAACTAAAGCAAATTTTCAGTCACAGCTTTTATTTTAGCTATTAATTCTGGTTGTAAGTCAAGAAATATAGTGGGCCTTTCTTCACCCCACACCTTCTAGTAAGTAGAATTTTGCTCGCACTTATCGTCACAATATCAACGGCAACCATTATCAAATAGCAATGGGTGGATCGGTTGGGGCGAAGAAAAACCGCTTACGTCTATTACTCACAGCCAAAATTAATAGCTACAAGCAAAGCTGTTTAGAGTCGTTATTTGCTGGCTAGTCGAGTGTGGCGATTGCTTGAAATGCTAGTTCGTGATAAATTTTGCTTAATTAGATGGGACACATGACAATAGAACCGGTTCTCTAAACTTCAAAATTTTTAAAAATTTATTTTGCGTTTTGCGAAAAAATTGTGTTTTTGCAAGTTTAGAGAAGGATTTAAATCTTTTAGGTGAACACAAAACATTTTCAGTATAAGGCTATATATATTTATAAGATTTACTGTCGAGAAAACTATTTTTCTTGGGTGTCCTAACGCTAATATAATTTTCCAATATGGGATCATCTGCGGAGGAAAACGCGTTACAAAATGACTTGGTACGTGTTAAATCCATATTTTCAGTGGTTTTGGTTACTTTTGAAATCGATTTAGAATGGTTGCTGATTATTATGGTTTATTGTAGATACTGAAGACGATTTTGGGGTACTGCTCAATAAAAACCCTTTGGAATGCTCGGCTTGTGAGCTCAAAATGGTATGCCCTTAGCTTATCAAGATGGAGGGCGGAAACGAAATGCGTTGCCATCGACGAGCTGTTGTTGGCAGGTGATGACGACTTCCTGCAGCTGTCCAGATACCCCACAGACTCATTTTGTTGTGATGGTGGTGGACGCACGGTGGAAGAGAACAGATTCTGGCTCCCAACGTTAATCAACATGAGACAGACCGTTATAAGGCATTTGGAGATACGAAATTACAAGTTCCGATCGAAATCTGAAATAAAACATATCATATTTTGTAAACTTCCCAACTTAGAGACCTTTAAACTTGATAAGATTATTGTTGAGACAGAAAATGTTGGGGAAGAAATGCTTGGTGATTTTGACGTAGTAGTTAGAGAAAAGTTGCACACTTTGTACCTTGGACTTGAGAATGGATTTGGAGCTGGGTTTCAGTTAGGTTTGTTTCTGCGATCGATGCCGGGCTTGAAGGTAAAGTTTTAAGGTTTTCATTTTACATAACGATAAATAAACCTTTGGGAAATTGCTGAATACCTTGGACTAATTATAATGTATTATTGCAGAATCTCTTTGTTCATTCGTATGAGAGAGACCAGTCTTTTAACTTTTTTGGGAACTTTTTGAGGTGGATTAATGAGTTTCGAAGACGAAACCCAACAATGTTTCGGCTCGAGACCCTTGATTGGATTATGTCGTAAGAAAAATATTTATGGATTATTTGATAACAAGATTCCTTTTTGATGAAAGTTCCTATTGAATCAGATTTAAAAGTTTACAAATATTGTGTGTCTTTGACAATTCTAGAAAAGAATGGGCTCTCAAAGACATACCGTTTGAGATAATGGATTTTGTTGATACTTATGGTGAAGAAAGCTTGGATCTGAAGACTCTTAGTATTGACATAGGGAGTTATACACGAGAGAACCTCGACGACTCATTTAGGGAAATAATCGAAAGAGTGGCAGGTACGATCCAAAACTTGGATGTTTACTGCAAAGGCCATTCACTAGGCGGATTTAACCCTCAGTCGTTTTTTGCTACGAAGTTGGATAATTTAAAATCTTTAAGAATAACCAATATTGTGTTTTGTGATATGAGCTTTCTGAAGTACATGCCCAAACTTGAAACTTTGCATGTTACGAATAATGCAAACAATACCAAAATATATATGACAGGAATTATTGACGACACAGATCTAGTTTCTACGCAAATGGATGGTTTTATTTCCAAAAGCCTTAAAGTGCTGTGCTTTGGATACTTATGCGGGATGAATGAGATTGACAGTTTGATTCAGTGGATGCCGTGCTTGAAGGAAGTTTTCTTGGTAATTGGAGAACAGGCTGTTTTGGATAAAATTAGTGAAAATTTTAAAATGATGTCCAAATTAACAATTCTTCCTCTTTGCCAGTTGAATATAAATTGCGACAAGTTTAAGGGTAAGATCACGTTATTACAATGATCCTTACAAATTGTGAACTGATGCGTGGTTAACAAACTGTCTTTACTCTTTAAGGTGTCAACGTGAGGATTGTGAATAACCTGCGTCAGTTTAACCTCAATTGTACCAAAAGGAGCAACTTTAACGAACTCATCAAGAAAACTGAATGATTTCGCCTTATTTGATGTATTGTTTACATATTTCTGTATATGTCTCTGTTATGCGATTGAATACAAAACAAGATTACCTCGCTGTCATTTGATTTGATTTATAAATTTGTGCTTTTGTGGTTGGGTTTTATATATGTGATAGTGATAATGTATACCGTAAAAATGTTATATAGAATGCAAGGATTTGCAAAGGTAATTACTGGATTAGAATTTGTATAATTACTAGACAATTATGATAATTTATAAATCTGTAACTGTCTTATGTTTACCACGGAGCATAATGTATTTGATGTGATTTATGCAATAAATTTTTAATGCATAATTTTAAACTTTATTGAGACGGTTTTGAGCCAATTTGGTTACAAATTTCTAACTTAATTTCTTGATGGGCTTTGCAAAGCTTGTATTACAATTCATACCTATTTGTATATGAAATCAAAATCCAAATATGTTCACTTTGTACCTTGTGAATTAAATAAGTTAAAACAATATTTCTAAAACGTCATTTTGAGGAATAAACAACGTTTGAAATTATCATGGAAACACTGTTTGAGCCTAGTAGAAAAGATCTAATGCTAAAAAGCCAAGATTTACTTACAAAATTACATGAGAGAGTAATTCATACACTTAACCGAAAAAATCAAGCCGAACGACAGAGACAGATTGAACGCAAAATATGTATGATAAAATAGTCTTTAGCCAAGTCGTGAGCGAAAAGTTTCTAAGTTGAAATAAAATTTTGGATGTAAGTTGCAAAATAAAATGTAATAACAAGGAGATTTTTTGTTAAAACATTTTTGTCTTGTGATAGTTTGGTTTTAAAACAGCTTTTGAAGGACGAAGTACGATTAGTTTTGATTTTTTAAATTGGTAAAACAGTAATTCAAATTGTGTTGGCTGGATTCAACTTGCAGTCTCTATCATGTCTGAAAAGGGCAAACAAGGTAAATTATAAAATATTATATTATAAATATTATAAAATATCTCACGGGTGAGACCTTAAAATTTTTTTCGGAAAAGTCATGACAACGTAAAGGTTAGCGGTTTGCTCTCCACTAAACAAAGTCAACAGTAAGTTTCAATTCAGTTTTGGTTCTGTCATTGAACATTTTTTCAGTCCCTACAAAAATCTCGTAGTTTTGAATCTTGAGTAGTAGTTTTTTCTTTCTAATGGAATCAATTTCCCAAGACAGGTATTCGTAGGTAATTTTCTAATTTTTATTGTAATTAATTAATTTGAGCAAAGGTTTGCATACTACTGATGAGATCCAGCAAGATCAAAACAGCTATATAGTATTACTAATGTTAAATATCAAGGTATTTTATGGTAATATTTTAGTTTTGATCAGGCATTCTTTTTAAATTGATGTGGAGGTAGAAAGTCATTACTAGTATTCAAAAATCAATTTCGTAGATATCCCGTATTTAAAGTTTTTAAATCAAGGTAAATTATATATAAATCGGTTTTTGTGTGATTCACGGTCAATTTTTTACTTAATACGTACGGTATTCCTTCAAACAATTTATAGGGGAGCCATCAATGCTGGCGAAATATATTGCCAAGCTGGAGAAAAAGGAAGCCAAGGAGAATGAATTAAAACGGAAAATTGACGACACAAATGATGAGATCAGGTCATTAGGTCTACGAATTAAAGCTAAGAAAGCCGAGCAGAGTCAGTTATGGGAAACTTATTTGAACAGTTCGGCTGACAGGCGGCTTAACAAACAAGTTCAGTATCATCTTGCACCAGGGCAGTATAACAAAAACCAAAGAATACTTTCTCCTTCCCCGTTCTTGATGGAACAGGTAAATTTTTTATAAGATTTAATTATTTGAATTGGCTATTTAGCAGCAATATTAACGCGAATGCATTCTTAATAGATGTTTCGAGAGTTGCTGAAACGGTTACATAAAGAGGATATAAGAAAACTGCTGCTAACAAGTAGAGTATTTTTTGACGCCATGGTGAAAACATCGAACGGATTTTTTAAATTTTCTACCTGCGGAGAGAGTCGCATTGAAGCCTTTTTAGTTAAACCCCGCCTACTTATGCTTCCACCTATTAATGAGTTTGAGTTGACATTATTTAACGGTGACGAGGCTGTGCTCTTGAATGTATTATTACCTCTCAAGGACACCCTTGAAGTTGTCAAAATATTTGGTGACGTAAAGTGTAAAGAAAACCCAGATTTTGCTACTCCATTTGGAAGATTTACTGAGTTAACTAATGTCACTACTTTGCAGATATATCTGACAAAGCAGCAAATTACTGGTTTGCCTTTTCAAGAAAATCGACAGCTTAAGAGTGTAAAAAATCTATTTCTAGAATTTTCGTTTGCCAGCAAGAATTCAATTGCAAACATTGTTCAGTATTCACCTCAATTGGAGACAATTATTTGGCCGCTAAAGTCGTGCAAGAAATTTATGACTCACGCTTCTCGATATATGAAACTTGAGGAAATTGAGCAAACCAGTTGCAAAAGATTTGATTTGATTAAGTATAAAGTGACTCGTCATATTAACTAATGTTATAATTTGAGTTTGCTTGTTTTGTATTTGTCAAATGTCGTGTATGTTAGTAACGATTTAATAATTAATATATAAGTATATATATTCCGTTATGTAAATAGTCATCCCTTTAATAGAATAAGTTTAAACTGTCCTCAAGTAGTTTAACGTTTTGCATTTGTAAAGTACACAACCATACCCTATAAATTTTTAAGAATGGCCGGTACTCTTTCCTTTGTTACAAGTGATAGTGTTGATGTAACGGCACCAGTAGAAGAGTTACGAAGATATTCAAAAGTGATAGATGATATGATTGAGTTATCTGCGTGTACTGAGGATGACGCACTTATTTCAACTACAAAGGCGATTAAGCTTGAGAGGGTTTCAAGTGTGGGACTTGACTACATTTTACAGTGGGTGACCCTTAAAAAGGTAACTTACAGCTATACAATACACATGTAAATAAAATGTTCTGATTTGCAATCATAAAGATATTTTTAATTGATTTTGTTAAGTTTAAACTGCATGTTATGCATTTGACAGGAATCCGGGCTTGCAAAGGGAATTTTTCCGTTCGGGGAATTGAGTTTTGGCGGGGTGTCTGAAATGTTGCAGGTAAAAACCCTATACGTTAAACTTAAACTTTACATTTTTGATGCTTTATCAAGCTACACTTTAAGATTTTGCATATAGAGATTGTATTTTGGCAAACATTTGTGGTTTAAATTAGGCGGCAGACTTCTTAGGAGTTGAGGAAGCAGTCAACGAAATATTGGACTCTATGACACAAACGATCGAATCGCATGATTTGAAAGGATTACGAGAATATTTTGGTGTATCTTGTGACTACACACCAGCAGAGGAGGCTTTTGTCGGAAAAATGTTTGATTTTGTTTGTAAAAAGTAGTTAATATGGATTTTTCTCAGATATGACGAATGAAATGAAATGTCATATTAGTCCTTTTAGCATATTTTTTGTCTCTCTAGCACGCAAAATCAAACCCGTAAACAAATGTTTGTAGGCGTGTTTTATAAATTACTTTGATATATGCCTGTTGTAAAATTAATATCCGCATTAAAACATGAATAAAAGTTGACTGGTTACATGATGACTTTTTGAACACTTTTTGCAATTGCTTAAAATTCTACAGGGTTAAATGGATTTTATCATTGAGATTCTAGTTTTAAAAATCTTACCAAATTCACACTATAACACATGACTACAGGAACAAGTTGACATCGATTACGAAATCTGTTTTATCTGTGCTGGAGTACAAAAGAAAAAAAGTATAAATGGTGATGCTTTGCAAACCACAATTTTATATTTGATTCGTATAAACAAAAACCGTTTCCTTAAAAATGGCTTTATTTTGATTCTTAAACTAATGGGATCCAAATGTAGTAAAAAGTAAATTCAAGCATAGTTTAACAACTTGGTTTAATAATTTGTTGTTAGTTTAGATAAATAGCAACTTATGTTTTTCATTCACATTGCATATTGAATGTTTAGTAGGTTGCCTTGTGAAAACAACATCTTAATCGGAAGGGCATTATTTTTGCAGCCAGAGATAAGTAGGGTGTACGAAATTTGAAGAATTGAAGACGAGCACCCAAACATAAGTAGAAATGGGGCTGCATATTCGCTTAAACGGTTTCCTGTGGTGCTTATTGATATGCTACAGAGAGGACTTATTGTTTATCGTGAGCGCTTACTGCCTCCAAAGTGTCTAGAGTTGGTGGCATTACAGGAAAACGTTTTTTTGTCAGATATTTTTATCCACATATTAATGGGACTGCCTTAAAATGCCTATTATTGCGTGCTAATAGAAGTAAAAAAGATCATGTGGATAATATTTGTAGTGGCAGCAACGAGGAAAATTTGCAAGTGTTTGCAGCTGGCCTGAAGGGTTACCGAATTTCTGGGTTGACAATCTTAAAATTTGTATTTGGATTATAAAGCAGTGACTTATTTTGTGAGGAGCGGATTGGCAAAATCACTGGGTATAATAAGTTTCTTTACATGAATATCAAACTCAAAAATATTTTATAATTTTATCAATAATATTGATTCTGCATGAAATCCGAAAACTGTGACAGAAAAGCGACTGTGATGAAAAGAAAATGACAAGTGTTGCAGGTTTAATTAATATCTTACCGAGTTTTGTCGAATTTCGCTTACAATATCCTAGCAAAACAAAGTTGTAGTTTATATTTGCTTGACCATAAAATTGTTTAGCTGTGCATGCAATGTAGTAAGTAACGGATGCGTGTTTGAGAATTACTTTTAAATTTGGTCTGTAGTAGGGTTTGAAAATATTTATTCTAATCCAGTAAAAAATAGAGTTGTTAGCCTTGTATGTATACATATAGTAGTGCAATGTCAAACCAGACAGGTTCGAACGTGATACCGGACACAAAGCGTAGAAAAATTGAAGGCGGAGTAGTGACATCGGCTAATACTCAACAAAGTTCGTTATTGTAAGTTTGTTGATAAAAGTAACTAATAAAATTTAGCAATATAGCTTTAGTCCCATTGGTAACAAAAATGTTTATTAACCTGTGTTTCTTATGGCAGGCATAATGATGAAGAGAAAGAAAGCAAGAGTTTGTCCTGTTTGTTTTTCTTGTCCCCGAATAACCGACGATACTTTGAAGCAGGAACAGAGGCAGATGACAATGACGTGCAGGATGGGAGGCGGCTTATAGAGGATTTGGACGGACAAAAACGACGAATCGCTGACAGACACGTTGTATGCCTTAAAGCATTACCGAACTTGTTTATGGTCACCTTCCGAGACTATAATAAGGTCTACCATAGGATCCAAATAATTGGGAACCACAGCAAGTAAATATACGAAAAATCAAAACGTTTTACAAATTGCAGTTTTCTTTACTTAATTACAAGACATGGGAGTAATTTTTATTTATTCAAAAAATTACAGTCTTGACCAGTCCTCGTGGATTACAGTCGGACTTGAGCAAAGAATCTCTGGACAAACGCGTCTTAAGAACTTGTACTTTGAATTGAACGAGATGAAAATGCTGGTGGAAAATGGCTATGCGAGTTACAAATCTACAGTAAGGTTTAATTTATATTAGTGAGAGTGTTTCATAATTAAATAAATTGCTGTGCTATTTATACAATTGTAATTCTTTATTCTAGCATCTGGATAAGACGAGCTCCTTGTTAGAAGAACCAGATAACGAGTTTTTTAAAGAAAATTGGCTTTTGGCGAAAAAAAAGAAAAACGCGGCAAAACGGACTTGTAAAATTTGTTTGCAAAAGCGTTACAAGTTTGTTCGTTTACCATGCATGGCGCTTATTTGTAATAGATGTTACGGAAAATGTAATCGTTGCCCCTTTGATAACGAACCCTATCATTTAATTGCTACCAAGATTGATTTTAAAACTGACGTGTATGAAGAAATCAAGCACGCCTAATATAAAAAACTGTCGTTTTTATTATTGAAAAAGCAAAATTTGATACATAATTTGTAATTATTTTAAGATTGTAACCACATCAATATATTTACCTGGTTGCATTACGAACGAATAAACTTTAATTATGATTGTAATATAATTTAGTTATTAGTACCTAATCATGACTGTCTAATGATTTATTACCATTTATTGAATAAATTTGTTATGATTGAGTTCATAATAGACAATTCGAATTTGCTTATGTATTGAAATAATTTTAATAGTGGTATTTCATTGCATTCAAGATAAACTGCTGTAATTATGTGATTTGATAGGAGCATTGAAGCAAAGTTTTAGAATTGGAGCATATTGGTTATGAAGCTGAAATTAGAAACTGAATCAGTTAACTCTTTTAATGGAAATTAAATATTAGTAAAAGAATTGTTTTATGAAACAAACACAAAAGAACGGACATGTTTTTTTGTTTTATGATATAACCCTACAAATACTTGCCGGATAACTAAAAGTTACAGTAACCTAACCTTACGGTTAACGTGGATCTAGATTTAAATCTAAAGGGAGTAGACTGGTCTAGAGAACCACCTTTGCCATAGAACTCATACCAATAGACTATTGGTAAATGGTGCTGGAATGTGGCTGAAGCCTAGTTGTGCCAGAGACCTGAGACCCAGAGACTCGGTAAAATGGTTGGTAGACCGTGTTGTAAAGATTGCCGGAGAACTAAGAACTGCTAACAATATATAAAGGGGTGGGCTGTAATGAAGAACCAAGATTGTCAAAGAACTGATAAGTAAAGAAAACTGGTATAGTTGGTTGAAGTAGGTGGACCAAGGCAACTAACCAGGCATGCGAGGGAATTGATAAACGGAGACCGTTGGTAGAGTGCGTAGAATGGTGCAAAAGAGTAGCCGTGCTTGAGACCTGACGAGCTTAACAATTTTAATGCACAAGCCATGTTAAGGTTAATGTATACAATACTATTGTTAACTCTGCCTTTAATTTTCTATATTGGGATGGACCAGTGGCGGGAAATCTTGCTGTGCTAGAAAAATGAAAACTAAGTAGCTCGAGTAGCTGATGCTCTATACCAAATTGGATGCGGATTAAACTGGCGGCATACAGTCTTGGCGATGCTATTTGAGCTATCAGATTAAATTGTCTGCAATAATACATCGAGTCCTGATAGGATTAGATTGTGATGGAGAACCGATTTATCTAGTGTATTGAAAAGGTGGTAAAGATTTTTGGCACAAAACTAAGTGTGCCTTGGAAGCAAAAACTAAAGAGAAAGATCAAATTATGCATTATTAATTTTACTTATTATGTGAGATTCATACTTGCATATTTTTTAAGACTTTGTGCTTTGCCAAGTTTTGAGAGTAGAGTGGACTAAGAGGAATACTTGCTGGTGAACCTAAAAAGAGTGCAATGTATGGGAAAACCTAACCTTCATTAATTGTTGCTATTATTTAATATTTTTGATTGGTTAATTATATTTGTATAGTTTATTTGCGGAGCGTTTTTGGCATTGTGATAAAATTGCGAAAATAAAAAATCTGTGTAGAAAAAGGCAGGGTTTCAAAATATTGAAGTAAAAAATTATAAATCAACGGCGTTTGAAATTTATTTGATTTTCCAAATAACAAGTACCTATTCAAAGTGGTTGTTGATGCGTGAAGAGGATTGTATAGGAGTCTCTTATAAATATTTGAAAAGTCTGTCTACTTTCATAACAGTTGTAAAATTTTAAAGAGCTTGTTAGCAACAAATTAACTTGAATTAGTTGTGATTTAATTGAGACCGTCAAAACTTGAGCTGATTGAAAGTTAAGATATGTGCAGCAACGTTAAACACGTGCCTTTAATGATTTGGTAGGTTGAAGACTAACTGATATATTGGCAGTTTCAATTGGGTAATAAACCATTTGTAAACATTTGTGCATAGGTTGTTTGCGAAGTTGACAAATAAAGTTTGCGTAATCTATTTGATAAAAACTGAATAAGCCTGTAACAGTGTTAAAACTAAAATGCAAAGTCAACTGGAATTTTCTTTTTAAGTTTGAGCTGACGGATAGCGACAAAAATAGTGCTTGTGTTATTACGTGTTTTGTAACCGAAACTTAATTGAGAATTTTGGTAAAGTAACATATGGAAGTTGTTTAAGTGGGTTGTTTCTTTATTAACCATAGTGAAAATATCCCTCGTTTTAGTGGACTGGCGGTAGTAATTCTAACGTAACCGAGTTTTTCTACGAATCTGATTAAAAAACTGAATTGTAAGGAAGCCTTTACGTGTGTATTGCCTAAAGTTTTTTCAAAATATACAGCGCATATACTTTGTTGAACATCCTTTAGCAAGATTGCAGAATTACTGAGAAGTTGAATTACTAAGGAGAAGCTGGATTACTGAAAAAGCTGAATTACTGAGAAGAAGCTGAATCACTGAGAAGAAGCTAAATCATTGATGAGAAGCTGAATCACTGAGGGAAAGGTAAATCACTGAGAAGCTATATCAATGAGAAGCTAATTTACCAAAGAGAAGCAAATTATTTGGGGCGAGCAAAATAAGAGCGAAGAGCTGATAATTGAGAGCTTTATCAATTAGCAGAGTATCATCACAAGACGGTAAGAGAATACATTTCACATAGTTACGCAAATAATCATACCTTGAGTTTTACTCGAAAACAAAATTGAATTCAACTAAGCACAAAATTGAATACCTCCTAGGAAAAATGGCCCCGGAAGCCTCTCCAGTTGCAAAGCGAAGGCGCATGGAAATGAGCGGAGTATTCGCTGAATTTGGAAACCAACCAAAGTGAGTAATTGATAATACCAACTTTAAAATTTGGAATGACCATTGCTAAAGTCATTAAAATTCTTCCTTCAAAGATTCTCTAAACCAGATCTACGTCCAATGACTGAGAAGAACCTGACAGGACGCATGGTACTATGGAAATCCGGGTCTTATAATCTGTATTGGGAAGTTTGCGTCATTAAGGACTGCTACTTTGTGATTGACCGTAACGGCAAATGCCATCATTATAAATCAGACTTGTGTTACCTAGTTGACAAGCTTCCCAAGGATTTAACATTTTACACACAAAATGAAAAGAAGCGTGGTGAAGTGGTTGGGTGGGAGCTTGCGAAAGAAACCTGCATGTATGATTAAATATCTTACCACACTTAATTCATTTTATCTCTAATTATAGTATTAACTGTATCCATTTATAACATGTTTAAAATTTCAGAAAAGCAGGAGAGTTTTATGTAAACGCTTCGCGTGAATATGACGGCTCGAAAGTGGCAGGAATCAGAGGAAAAGACATGATGTTTGACGATGAAGGTATCAAATACCTTGTCAAAACTGGATTCGCAGAACCACTTGGTACGATGGTAAGATACTATGAACCTAGAGTAACAACTACAGATGCATGAAATATATATATATATATATGTATGACATATTTTTGAATATTTCAGTGTCTTACAAAGGATATGGGGTATCCAAGTTTCCGAATGACAGATACGAAAAGGAAAATGGTGGCCAGCCGGGTTCACCGGCGTCGACTTAACTCGCGCTTCAGTGCTGTTGGAACTGAGAGAGTGTACGTGACCGTTGAACGAGAAATAAACATTGTTAACAATTAACTTACTTTTATTTTTGAATTATTAATTAGCTAGTTATAAAATGCAATAGTTAAGTATGCTTTTATAAGCTTTTGGAAACTGATTTTCTTGAGTATTGTACTTGTCGGTATAGGCACATATAAATGGAAGACGTAACTGTCTACGCGTCATAAAATAAAAAATAGGGACACTTTAGTACAATAATTGTTATAGACAGAAAAAACTAAGACACGTTGTGTGCTATAAAATTTTGCAGATAACTATGCGTTTCATGGTTAGACTAACATTGATTTTATGGCTAGATATGTTAATGTTTCGAATTAAACAAGAAGTTTTTCTTTGTTATTAATTAAAGGAAATAATGAGATGGATTAATTGAATTGTTAACAAAAATGTATACTACATTGTACAGTTTATGTAAAAATAAAATAAAATTAATAATACTGAGTCATTGTATATGTATTTGCAATTCAACTCTCATAAAGGGTTAAAGCAAACCACTACTAACAAAGAGCATCTACCATTAGTTGAATCTCGGTTTTGATCATTTGAAAAGCACATGCAAGCAAAATGTTTTGTTAGATGAAAGGACAATGCATATAATGGTTATAAGATGTGATGGCTGACATTATATGAATGAAGCTTGATAGACGATGGTGTTTAAAAAAATTGGGGA
>JAHZNG010000104.1:0-10399 GCA_027744375.1 Orchesellides sinensis
AGCCAAGCCATTTGTATTGGGAACCCATTGCAAAAAGAATTTTTTTTAAATGTTTAAACTTGCGCCCAGGAGAGCAGTGACAGACTGACAGACAGACAGACACCGCTAACGTTCCCAGTAACTTGCTAAATCGCAAGTTAATAAGGAAGCAGTTGATACTGATACACACATTATAAGTGCATTGTTCTCAATCACTCCCGGTAAGCAAGTTCCAAATTGTGCATTAACATTTTGTTGAATTCCCCTGCCTACTTCCAAATGCCTTTTTCATCATAAATACCAGGAATTTCTCAGTACAGTGGAATTAGTTGGAGATTAAGATATAATGAAGAACTTACTAATCATTCATACTAAGCAAAGTAGATGATTACTTACTTAGCAGCATTCATCTCATGCATTTTCTGTTGAATTCGAGCGAAACATAAAAACAAATGTCATTGCCTTTTGATGTTAATAAAACAACTGAGATAGTCATAGAAAGGGCCTAGCTCTAAGGAGGGATGTTTAGTTTCAGAAAATATCATTGACTTTCTTCCCATGCATAAATTACAGCAAAAAAATAAACAAAAATAGCATATTATATACAATACGAGTATTTACAGTTCTGATCTTATTTAATTTTGAAGTACATGCATCGATTAGAAAAAAGACAGTAGTTTTATTAAGAGTATAGTTATAATTAGATTTATAGTGTTTGCTAATAGTTCGCAATGGAAGTTGCATCCAGTTTCCTTTCCAACATTCCACCAGAGGTATTTTGACAAAATTATCAGTTGTTTCAACTACTTCTTACGCTAATTGGTCATAATGATAATCTGGAAGCTATCAGTAATCATCTACTTTGCTTGTTTAGGTGTGGGATACAATTTTCTCTCATCTGGACAACCCAACTGACCTATTAAATGTGATGCGCACTTGCTCGGAGTGGGAATCAGTTTTATCGTACAAAAAATCGGAGATTCTCTTCCAGAATGTGAGTTGACATATAATCCTAGATACTGCTTTCAATTTGAAACTTGAAACTGTTTTAATCTGAAACGTATTTACTATATTCCAGGTTGTCCCACTAATTTACAAATACATTCCAAAACAAGATTTGTCATCTTTGCGACTCACCTGTAAAAGTATAAAGGTGCCGGTTGATCCTCGCAAGCAAAGGCTGTTTATGATGCACCTTAGCTTCTTGTTACACGCCCAAAAATGCCAAAAGCTAGAGAATGAAGCCATCCAAGGGAGATTACCCCCACACGAATGTTCTTTGCTCTTTTGTAGGACAGCGAAAGTCGTTCTGAATCACGTTTTACAATGCCGGTCAGAAAATTGCACGACCTTTACTCGTTGCCACATGTATAGCCAATGTTTATTCCATTTTATTAATTGTAAAAATGCCACGTGCAAGATTTGTAAGCCGCTGGCCCAAAGAAGAAAACCAGAAATGGTTCAAAGTCTGTTGGGACGATTGAGGCTTACATGATACCGTGTCAGATTGGGAGGAACTTAAGATAGTTAGCACTTAAAAGATATCCTAAGTCACTGAAGGCACTGCACAAGAAAGGATTGTAGGGTGTGCTTGCCCCTTGGGCGTTACTGGGTAGCAGAGAATGTCATCTATTTAATAACCATCTTAGATTATCAGTCGATCTATATTTTATTTACAAACTTTTATATTTACAGCTATTCACATTAAACTTATACATTTTTGGTGTATTTTGGATATATTACTCCATAACTCGGAGTTTGAAATGAATTTTTTTTCTACTTTTTTAAAATTCAAGCTTGAATTTTGGTGATTGCAGGGAGTGTCAGTGTCAACTGGTGACATTGGCAGTGTAATTGGAAAATGAATCATAAATTTTAGCAACAACTAAATTTGTCTTCATTCTGCTCAATTCATATGCAGAATTTACCAAACATAAATATTGTACGTACTAGTCGACATGTGCATTTCATTCCTTAGAACACAACAAAATTTAACATGTCAAATAAAATATGTATTTGAATTAAAATCTAAATTATAAATTACACATATTCAGTTTTTTATTCTACATCATTGCTTTTCTAATGCATCTAAATCAATTAATTCCATATTGCACTACTGCATTGTCACCTTTACATAGTACAATGCCCCAAAACCTTTGATGATGTACAGAGGGTACGATTAACTCCATATCAACTTTTACTTAAATTGGAACTGCCTCCACGTTTGTCACATGATGACAACAAACAAAATGCGCAGCTCTGATAGGCTGCTCGATCCAGCTCGTTTGTGAGGCTGCAATGTTTGTTATGCAGAGATGGGCAATCACTGCCTCCACGCTTGTCACATGATGACAACAAACAAAATTCGCAGCTCTGATAGGCTGCTCGATCCAGCTCGTTTGTGAGGCTGCAATGTTTGTTATGCAGAGATGGGCAATCCTTGTGCTGCTCACACCCCCACCTGCGCCCAGTACCAAAGACCCATAAACCGAACTTTATATTTTTATGTATGCAAATATTATTATTATTATTATTATTATTAGGTCTTTATTGCAGACTTCTTCATACATCACATAAGTACATAGTTTAAGGTACATACATAATGGGTCAGATATCCATATGTATATGTATATTATGCATGCGAATATTGCGAATATGCGTATTATGCATACAAATATGTACAATTCACAAATTCATTCATTTATTCATAATACGCATATATGCATGCATAGAATGCATAACTTTCATATAGCATACAAATTTACATCATTGTACATATTTGTATGCATAATACGCATATTCGCATGCATAATATACGTATTTGCATACATAAAAATATAAAGTTCGGTTTAGGGGTCTTTGGTACTTGGCGTAGGTGGGGGTGTGAGCAGCACAAGGATTGCCCATCTCTGCATAACAAACATTGCAGCCTGACAAACGAGCTGGATCGAGCAGCCTATCAGAGCTGCGCATTTTGTTTGTTGTCATCATGTGACAAGCGTGGAGGCAGTTCCAATATAAGTAAAAGTTGATATGGAGTTAATCGTACCCTCTGTACATGAGTAAAATGTTATGAATTATTATTATTAAAACTCCGAGGCAGCTGGGTAACTCCCCCCTGGCCAACTGGGTAACTCCCCTCTAGCCAACTGAGTAACTCCCCTCTAGCCAACTGAGTAACTCCCCTCTAGCTAACTGGGTAACCTAACGAACTCGTACTCGAAGAGTTATGATCTCGACATTCGTAGCCCACCGAGACTTAGGTAGGGTTGCATTAATGATTAGGACAGGTTGCAAAACTAGGAGAATTCAGTTAATTGATATTTTGTTAGGTTAGGTTACATATAATAAAAACAATTTCGTTGATAAAGATTCATGTATTCTGTCTGATTCTGATTTCCGAAGCGAAGCTTCCATTCCACAAAAAGTTGACAAAGGATTTCATTCTAGTTTCACTTTGCCCCAAAGCTAACCACCACTCTCACTGTAATTCAAAACTCATAGCGAGCTGATGCATTCTTTTGTATAAAACAAGGAATAATCCGAAAAAAGGCATCCTTAAGTTTAAACTTTGTTGTGTACTTTAATCACTAATCATTAATTAACCTGATTGTGTCAACTAATCAATCAAGTAAATTTTTATTTTGTAGGGTGAAGAGTTTACCATTTAGTCTGTCATCTGTGTGTGGGAAGGAGCATCGGGAGTGGGATTAGTGGATGGTGGAAGGTAAGATAACACTACTAACAACTAAGCTTATATTGTATGTCAGTTAAAGTTGTGCAATGATTTTATTTGGAAACTAATAATATTGTATTGTTGTTTTATTTTTCAGGAGAAATTGAAGGAGGTGATTGCAAGAGGAGAAGGAAGAAGGAGGCGGTGGCGTTCAGTTTCGGTGGAAAGGTATGAAGATGGAACAAGATAGTCTTAATATGACTGAATTTAAGGATAAAGTACAGCAAGCTCTGGAAACAGGTGGAAAAGTCCCTCAAACTAAGATCCTCAACTCGATGGATAAAAAAAATCAGCTGTCTGTTCCGGACGTGGAGTTTGTGGAGGATGTGGACGCCTTCATGAATCGACCAGAGAATGGTACAGAGGCACAAATTGTATTGAAGCGGATGGAGGAGTCATACTCAAGGATGAAAATCATTGAGGCGAATAATGTGGGAACCAAAAGAAGGTATAGTATATAGTATCATATTCATATGAATATATAGTATGTAGCTACATGTAGGAGAGAACTACGTTTGAACGTTATATACTATTTACAGACTGAAAACGCAAATTCAGGAGTTGGACAAGAGCCTAGAGATGTTACAAGTTTTAAAGAAGAAGAAAACGGAGAATAAGGAAATCAAGAACCATTTTCGTCTTGCTGATCATGTCTACATCAAAGCGAAGATTCCTCCGGTGGATAAAATTGGGTTGTGGCTTGGTGTAAGTTAAGAACTAAAATAGGAGTAGGAGTGGTATAAAAGTCTTAGTAGGTACCTTGTGATTTAAGATATATGGTGGTGTAATTGACTAATTTATTCTTTTCATAGGCTAACGTGATGTTGGAATATGACCTCCAAGAAGGGGAGGAGTTGTTAACATCCAAAAAAGCTAAAGCTGAAACTAACTTGAAAGCTACTCAAGAATTGATTGATGCAGTTCGCGAACAAATCACCGTAACGGAAGTGAACATGGCTCGTATTTACAACTGGGATGTGAAGAGGCGGCAGGCTGAAAAGGAGAAGGGAAAAGTCGCAAGCTGAATTTAGTTAAATATGAAATTCCGATCTTAGAGTTTTAAAAAAATCTGTTGCTATTTGGGATTTTCGTTTTCCTCAAAAAATCTGTGTATCGGGAAATTCTATGCTAATCAAGGTTTTAAACGAACAAACATTATTAATGCAACAAATTTTCCAGTCCAAGAAAGCATAATAATGTCATAATATACTTTTAACGCTTGTTTTATTTCACGTATATAATAGTTGTTCTGTACAGAGTTCTCACCACTTTTCACATATTATAATATTAGCAATAACAATTATTAAATGATTAAGTTTAAATAACAGTCAAGTCAGTGCATTAAATCTATGTATATTTATATGGTTAATTAAGTTATGCTTAATGTATTTACATGTTCCACAGACAACTAATTTGATAGAATTTTGTGGATACTCTGTCAAATTAGCTTGATTCGCTGCTATAAAAGTTGAAATTAGGAACGATAGAAAAAACTGTTTACATAACCCAGGTCTTTTCGACTTTTTGACAAGTTTGCTTGAAGTATCTAACGGCTGTACCAGTTTAAAAAAGTTAGTTTGAGTGATGTATGTTACTATCTTTGTAACTGAATTCGGAAATAAACATAATATACGTAATATCCCAACTTTTTTTTGACTTCTCAATTTTTTTTTTGAAAAAAAAAACTGTTTTACTTCAGTTAAAGACACAGTTCTTCTACTTAGATAGTGATTTAACTTTGTGTGATTCATATATTATTCTAAATGCCGCTTTACCAGAGAGAGGAAACCAGTAAATTTAGTCTTTGTCTACCGAGAAAAAATTAAGTGTGATTCTTCGGACATCAGAAAAGCTCATGCAGCTCGAGAAACTCTTTTATCATTCTTTAAAGTCGCCAAAAGTAAGTAGAGTTTAAAGAATGAGAAAAGAGTGTCTCGAGCTGCATGAGCGTTTTTGAAGTCAGAAGAATCACACTTAATTATTTCCTTTTCGCTCTTGTGATACCTTAGCTTACTGTCTGTGAAATGCGACGCTGAGCGAGGAATATAGTTCATAATATTAAAATGAAGTTAAATTATGTACAACAACATGTTTTTGGTCACAGTACAGTGAGTCATGGTATCGCTGAGAAAAAACTAGACAGATAAAGACTACATTTACTGGCCGCAGCTTCCTCCCTCGGCCCCTCTTATCCAGCATGAGCTAGATCGGCGAAATTGAAGAGGAGATCCTCCCCATGAATTAGTTGGAGATCGGCAGCAGCATGATTTTGAGGCTGGTAATCATGTACATCTCCTATTTGGTCATGTATCCCAGGAACTTCATCAGGATTCATGATCGGTCCATTGGCCCAATCTAATTAATTTTCAACACAAAAGTAAAACTAAATGAAGTCAACCAGCAAAAGCATTTTGATAGTTTATCGCTTATATTTTGGATCTTTCATTCATGATGGATTGCAACTAACCATCAAGGAGATCAATTTGAGGGAGTACAGGTGGAAGGGCATTCTCCTCACGATGGTAAGAGGGAACAGGGAAACCAGGAACTAGTCTGAGATTAGCATCTTCGTTCTCTCGAAGTCGTCTCCGAATCTCGTCATCATCATCATCACCGTCCCCATCAATGATATCATGGAAATCTGGAACTTCATCCATCTCTTCATCCCCTTCACCTTCCATGAAAAGATCATCATCCTCATTCTCAACCCATCCTCCTACGTCAATTGGAACTCCTAACTCCCAATTAGCCATGGCGTTATTCATTTGTGCAAATACTATAATACTACTACGACTACCACTTGCAGCTTTAGTAAGCTTATTATCAACGTCTTCTTCTTTTACTTTAACACTGTCACTGCCAACGGCGTTTTTATCGCTTTCACCGTCAGCAAGAGGAAAATTCTTGGCATAGCTTCGTAGAAGTGTCTCTATCACAAACATTCGCAGAACAATTGCATACGCTAATATATTTTTTAACGCATGAATTTGACTCTTGAGGAGTACAGCAAGTTGATTCACTTGGATAAGATACGAGAGCGCAGGTAAAATACCCAAAATAACTTGTTGATTCTGATTCACTTTGAAACATTGGTGTTCATTATTATGATCGCATGGTTCTATACACTTTTTATTCGCATGGGCTATTATTGTCGTTTGTAATATCGCATTGTTCGGATTAACACCGGTGTTCGCATGGACAAAGGACTTCAATAACTCCTTTTGGTTTCTATTTTTCACAACTGATCCACAATTTCCAAGCGAAAACCAAGCTTGGTTACCGTTTCTCAGTTGATGTCCACCTGAGGTGGTAGTACAGGTGGTGTTAATCGCTCCATGTAGTTTTCCAAAGCCCTTTGTCCCCAGTTGAATACATTTGTTAGCATGCCGTTTTAGCTGGTGTTGATTTTTCGCCACTTTTTCAGCAAGATTGACCCAAGACGCAAAATGAGTCTCAAACGGGTCAGGTATCAACTCATAAACGGATGTTAATGCTGATGTCAATGCATATGCAGCCGTGGTTGTTACTAGTGTTGCAAAAGTCACGTACAATTCACCAATCGAATGGCGATGGGCATGATAGGCGATGTTTGTAGATGGTAGATCTTTCAGCGTTTTCTTTTTGCAGAAAATCGTCCCGTCCGAATCCCAAGGCGTTTGCTGGTCCTTGGGTTGGTCAAGACAATTCTCAGATTGTTGGACATGCTGTTAAAGAATGACATAAAGTTGTATAATTCCATCCATATATTCATGAAATTAACTCCAGAAGATGCTTAAGTCCAAGATTAATTTTATTCTTACCTTTGAATGCATGTCGAAAAGATTCCAACTGTTGTTTCTACGTTTCCACATTTTTTACTCTTTACACATTCACACGATGTTGATAATGTGTGTCGATAGTGTCAAATATTCATGGTAATTCAAAAAGGTGGTTTATAAGCCTAGTCAAAGACAGGGCTATGCTTGTTGGTTTTTGTAGATTTTTTGTTTTTGCTGCTGTTAGGATGGGAGAAATGTTGTCGAATTATAAAGGAAAAGGAAAAGGAGGAAGTTTAATTCTGAAAAAAATAAAATTGTAATGTTAAAGTTAAAAGATTTTTTTTTTTTTGGAATATGGAAAATGACGATGTAATGTATTTCTGGAGACGATTGGACTTTGGAATGAACAAAGACTATTTGAATTGCATGAAGATTATTGCAATGCCTAATACCTTGTATCGAAATGCGGAAAAATTATTATTCGTACAAAATTAATTATTTCAATTAAAAATTATATTTGACAAATTTAAATATGGGGGAAAGTATTTTAGAACTAAAATTTTTAGGGACAATGAAAAAGGAACAAGCAGACTTTAATGTCGTGAGATGAGTTGGTGAAATGTTACTGAGGACAGTGTTCATGCATGCAGGCGTCAAAGGCTTGAGCGATCGTCATCGTCTTCATTATCAAAAAGCAAATACATACTCGCCCCTAAAAAACTCCCCACTCCACTATGTACCATCGGGGGCTTCGCTTGCACTGCATTGCATTGCATACAGTAAAAAACTACAATATCCTTAATCCTAAATCCTATAAAGCTATACCGGTTATTGCAGGAAGCCTGTGCTAATGAATGTATGAAATACTGTTTTTACTTTTTACAGTATATCTTTGGGCTGCAAGAAGCGAATGCATAATAATATTATTGTTATCCTATCCACAAAAATATTTGCCACAACAAGGATTCAAAATATTAATGTATGGAAGCTATAAGGTCTAGTTCTTGGAATAGAACATCATTCATTGGAATCGAGTACGCTGCTTCAGGACAGGACCGCTATATGTTTTAACATTGCATGGTGGAGTTTGGTTTTGGTTGGTGACACCAACTTGGTGTAGAGAAGCTTTGTTCAGCAGCGTTTGATGTAGGAGAAGAAGAGATGAGTTCAAGGAGACTCGAAAACGTTTTTCTGTCGAAGAGAAGAGCAAAGCCAAGTAGGTAAAGTGAGAAAATGAAATATACTGATGAACATTGAGGAACATTATATTATGGGATATGATATAACAAACAAACATGCCTACTATATTGACACACGAACAAAATATTTTTACAGCGATTCTATAAAGTAAGTGCTGTTAACTGTTATATTCATGAATGTTAATACAAAAGGTTGTATGTAATAACAATATGCATAAGTTTTGATAGAACTGCACTGTATTCAATTACTTGGTGTTTATGGTTGGAAATTTGGAAAACATGGATTTTGTAAAAAAAAAGAGAACATAATTAAATTGAAGACTACTCATTCTTACGTGGTATAATTTCATTTACATGTTTAATAATAATTTCGATTAAGTTTGATTGACGCATGTATACTACGTGAAATATGTCAATTTATGGATGGATGAAAAGCTATTTGCAAGATAGGTGCGATTGTCACTTGTAATTTGTGGTTATCACGTTTATTCTGTCATTGTCAGCATTCAAATTTAAGTGTTTTTTAGCATCTGAATCTGCCGAATGTAAGTAAAGCCTGACAATAAAAAAGCTTGCATTGCATTATGGATTTGTTCTGTCTGGTTGAATCGATATACAGGTAGGTACGTAATTCCAAATTCCAATATATTAAAAAACTAAGGTAATATTGACACTTGTTTTAATAGTTATAATTTTTCGGTACCGTCTTGCCTGCCGATCATTCTCATATACTAAACAAAAAAATATTACTTTAAGAAGTACACTAAACAATTTGTACAAAACATTTTGTTGTGTACTATCCATTCCAAACTCTATGCGAATATTATATTAGTATTGTAGCGTAAAAGATTTTTAAACGTCTATGCAATTTGCAAGGAAAAGGAGTATTGACAATTTATGGTTACTTGTTGGGCATAGTGATAGTAGAACGGAATTCTTGGAAATGGCAATGTCAAACTAAAAACATTTTGCTCGTTTGTTAATCTGTAAGAGCTTCAGTGTTCTCATGTACTAAATACAGATGAATAGTTATACACAGCTTTAGGTTGATTGGTTAGTTCTGCAAACATACCTACACAAGAGGGCGAGTAGAAAACTGAAGCATAAAAGTACTACTTCTCGTGTCTATTATTGATAAAAATATGATGTGTCAGTGCAATGCAATATGACAGGCCTATTTCGATAGGTAGCAAAACCAAGCATTCAAATCTTTCGGATAAGCCTGACTGAGCGAATTGGAAATTAATGTTTCCTTCTCCAACAACTCCTCTTTTATACACTGCCCCTACCTGCAAAGCGTTTCAATGAACGCACCAGAACAGACACGCGTACGTCATCGCCAAATCGACTCTTTCGCATTTAATTGAAGCATCCGCTTACAAAAATATGAATATTTTACCGAACCGAATCCCAGTTTTCAAATAATGTTTACGTAAACACGTAATGTAATTAAAATTAATTACGTATGATCGTCTTTTTAATACATAATACCTATATTGCATTGGGCGGAACGGAGGAATATGAAAATGCATATGCAAATTCGGTAATAGAAAATGTATAAAAAATAGTAGAGAGAGATAGAGATGAGGCAGATCAGGAAAAAACGTTTTTATTTGGATTGACGATGAGTCATTCGAGTAATCGCATCATATAACATATAAGCAGAAGAGTGCAAAATTTTCATTCGCAAAGATATTTATGTTATGCAGTATATTCAGTCTTTTTTT
>JAHZNG010000105.1:0-15282 GCA_027744375.1 Orchesellides sinensis
CTAAATGAAAGTCAGAAGAGGAATGAAGGAAAATGGGGTTAATTGATAATAAATGCTGTGTTTTTGTGATATACGATGACAGGCACAAGTGGAAGCGGAAGATGCGTTCAGTGCAGATGTTGCAGTTCCCGATGAGTCTTCTGGAGACTCTGGCAGTGGAAATGACTCTGCAATGGAGCCTTCATCCCACAGCCCTTCGCCACAAAATACGCCCGGACTAGAGAAACTGGTTCATGCCAAATCCGTCGTTGCTGCTATTCCTAGTCACTTAGCGGCCTCGGCTGTAGCTGCTGCTGTGGCAGCCTCCAATGCTGCTCATCAAGGGGATGAAAAGTCATTGACTTTGTTAGGAAAATTAGCGGAAGGTGAATCCACTGTCCCAATTCTCACCTATCGTGGCACAACACATCATATCCGCACTTCCATTTCTAATGCTAGTACTAATCCTACTCTTCATGCTAACTCAAGTAAGCACTTGACTTGACCTTGGCTTAAATACACATGTCAACTTTTTGCTATTTTTTCCCAAAACATTTCCTTACTTTCACAGGCAATGCTCATCATCACCATACAGGAAAACGAAGTGGGCCGATCAACGCTGTGAGAAAGCTTGGGAAAAATGTTGGAGGGAGGGGACCCTCACTTCTACTTTTAGCCACTGCCCTACTAGTCATTTTGTTTTTGTCGGCTGCTCTACTCCTTTCTCGTATCTCAAATCTTCAGCAGAAGCTCATGGAGCGACCCGTGATACAAGACAGGTGGGCTGAATTCCTTGTTCGTCATCGCGATATTTACATTGATATTCATTCTGCAGACGAACACCTACTAAATAATGCCTCTTGCGGTTTTTATGGTTCACTAGCATATAAGTTTATAGCCATATATTTACTAGTCAAATCAGGTTCAACATTTCCACTTTAGAATTTAAACAAATTATTGTTACATTTGGCAACAGCTTTATGACTGATTTTGAATTATAATACGTAATAAATAATATTTTGCACGAATGCTTTGTATGATTTCTTTTGCCATACAAAGTATGTCGAATAAAGTAAGTATAGTCTCGTAATGTACAAAATGCATATTACCCAATTAAATTTTTACAAATAGATTATGGATGAACTTAAGAATTAATATAGTACAAAATTGTAAGAAACAAGCCTGTCTCTTGTCTGTCTTTATTACAAGCATTGAGTTAGAGATTGAGTAGTTAGATGAATCGATAAAACAGTTTATTTGACCATTAAACAGTGGTCATAAAACAAATACTTGTTGTCTTATTTATGTAAACAGCGATTTTTGTATTGATCTTGTTGTTTTTTGTCAATTTATGTGTAGTGAACAATTCTACCAGGAATTGCTTTCATGGCAAACCAAACTACATTCCACAACGGGAGACGAGATTCATCAGTATATCAACTCAAATCTTCAACAGATTGTCAAGGTATGTACAAATAAACCAGAATCTGTAGAATTAAAGAAAGTTTGCTTTACTGTAATGTGCCAGCCAGCATAGATTTCAAGCTTACAGTTGTTTGATGTACATTAAATGATATTATATTTTTTTGAAACAGGTGCGAGAGTCACTTGAGGCGTTATCAATGCTTTTTGTCAACCGACCTCATCAAGGAACCCCAGGTTTGGGTGATCCACATACAAGCACTATAATGGGAGGGGATTCAGATCGTCATCACCACAAAGACAGCTAACCGCAGCACTGAGACCTGACAAGAGCTTTTGAGTACTGGAAAAACAAAATATAAAACATTGTTCTTGTCTGTGGTGCATCTCACTAAATACATATAGTGTACATCAATCAACATTTTAAACTCTTGGTGCACCAACTTCGGAATGAAGTCAATAATGTTTGTTTTGAGTTAGGGGTAAAAATGTTAAAGGTTGTATCTAAAACGGTCAGCGCACAGCAGCACACACAACGCAAAAAATCGCATCATCGTAAAAATACGTGAGACTAAAGGACTGGAACTGAAAAAGAAACTGTACTGTTTTATATAACTATCATTACAATCACAAAATTCATGTTATATCTGTGTGGTCACATCAAATATAAAGCTAATATTAGATTTCACTTTATATCAAGTATCAAAACAAGAGTCATTCCCAGCTCGTATATAAGTGGGGCTGGATGGAATGATGGGAAGGATATCAACAAAATCAAAATTAATCAGCAAAAAATAGAAACATTCGAAAGCTTTACGAATATTATTATTATTACTTTTTTCATTACTTTATCATGGCATTCATAGTCACAGTCACGCAAGCCACAGGCAACCCTATTTTTGTATTTTACTTTAAGATTTTGGCAAGTTGAAAATACGGATCTCAAAAAATATATTTCTTGATTTTACGTTCCTATGTATTACTGTTTCAGATTACCGCAGCGAAAGCAATTTATTTTACATAAGTGGGCCTTAGCGTGGCAGTAACTTAATTCTGGCTTTTATACTACTCAGTGTTCGGTGTGGGCCAGATGGGATTTCAAAGATCATACATTGTAAAACATTGTTGGGAGATATGTGGGAGAATGAAAAAAAAATTACGGTAAAAACGATGGTTCTGCACAAACAATCTACAGTAACAAAATCCTTTTGACTGATGCCACAAAAAAACTTAAAGTTAAAAATTTAATGCGTAAAATTTCGCATATGTTCACAAGTAGTGTAGAGAATACCAATTAATAAAAACGTTGACAGATCTAATCTAGCACATGTTGCTCTACTTGTCTAATTCGTGTCAAATCGATTTTTGTGTAGTTTATCTTGTCACATTAAAATCCTTGTAATTTCTCTTTGTATTGGACTTACAATCAAAACCTGTAATTAAGAGCTAATTCTCATCTTTAAGACAAGGAGTAGGAAATTTGAAAATTATGTACACAACTTTCTCCTTTTTAATCAGGTTTAAACGGGCCAAATTAACAGATGCCAACATTATACCGTTACTGAAAGTATTAACAAATTTTAAAATTTAATTTATTTCTGCATAGATTTTAAATGGTCATTGATATTATAAAATATGATTATTGCGCACAATAATTTCTTCAAAATTCTTCGGGATGCTTAAGGTTAACCGAAAAGCTAATATGGTGTTTGTTGTTGAATTATCCTCCTTCAATAAAATCGATTAGGGATTTGAGATACTTGCCGGCTGGCTCCTGTTGTGTCAAGTAATAACAATCGTGTCAATCTAATAAATGCTTTGAATAACAATTATTCTTATTTGATATTGTTGTGTTTAAGGTAAATACACTGCTAATATGCTGTTGTGGAAAATACGTAGAGGTTTCGTAAAGATTTTGATCGTACATGATTTGAATTTATTAGAAGTAAAACCCTGCCTGTGATTTTATCCTCTCGCATTAAAAAAATGTAATATTTAGTATGTACACCTTACGGCTAGTGATATTTTTGATTTCATAGATTATTGTGGAAGCCGTACAATGTATTATAATATACTTAAGTTGATCACGACAAAATTGAAGTGCAAACAAGCTAATAGAATCAGCGAAGCCATCTAAAAACAACACGAACAAACTGAATGCAGATGTGTTAAAGAGGTGTTGATTGTGTAGCTAATAATATAAACGTGCACAATAAGAACTTATCAAAAGGATATTGTATTGAATTCAATTTTGGTATTAAAATATCATATTATGTGTCGCATTCAGCTAGCGTGTGTATCAAACCCATTGTGAATCAAATGATGTAATAAACTATATTATTTCTCGTTACTAGAAACCGGAACCGTTATAAACCGGAAAAATCTATTGATGTGTAAAATAATATATATTATGGATTGTATTCCTCGTAAGCTATTTAAGTAAGTTATTTAGACGAGATAAGGTTTTTATACCTGTATAATACTTTATTAATATTAAGTGATTAGGTTAGGTTTAGGTTAACAGTTGAAATTGAATATGAACGTTTCTGTTTTTGCAGTTAGGTGGCAATTGCTCGTTGTGCATTTGTATTTTGATTTTTCAGTAAAACAGCACTGGGATTTGTTAATTGATATTACTTTCTCCGTTGTTCAAAATTTTGTATTGAAAAACTAGGTGCTAAATCAGTATAAAAATCATTCGCAAAACAGAAAATATTAAGTGAAAGTAATTTAATATTCCATAAGTGTTAACTTACAATTGTAATTTATAGATAAACTACTGAAGATGACGTAACAGTTTCTTCTTTCCTCTTCTTTTCCTATGAAGTTTGTTGTTTTTTAAAATATAATTGGATTTTAAGACATTATGAATAGTTTTTTATCTTCTTTTAAATTGATTACAAATTTCTGATATAAATGTTCGTGAAAATAGTTGGCCAAGAATAAGTAAAATTGTCAAACTACAAGATAAGCTTTAAAACTCGGAATTTAAGAAAGGAAATGGAACGGAACTGTTTAAAAACGGCATACTGTGCTATAAAAAGAAGAATAAAATAAAATGAAGAGAAAATTCAGACATCCATTTTGCAGTATCAAACTCATTTTATCATAGTGATTTATTTTAAAAATATCGTATGCATAGGTAATTAAGTCATTATCAATTACCACTTTCTAAATGTGAGGTGACAACAGGATTTTCAGAAGTAAGCAATGGAGAGAGAATTATACAAAAACACACATTAACATGGGAAATATCGCATAGCGTAATCATTTTTAACTGATCGTGCTACCTGGAGCCACCTAAATGTTTACCCCTTAATAACTCTTTACAAAGTATCTGAGAAAAAAAGAGTACAGACGTAATGAAGTCCTTAGAACGCTACAGTATCCTGAACTATTACGTAAATTAATTGTTGCTCTTTCATACTGTTCTACCAGAAACTTCAAACTTTGAAATTACTTCCAAGAATTAACGTAAGCATTCCTGTTAAATTGCATAAAGATAACGTATCCTATTGTCAATTAGGGCATGGATAACACCTTTTCTGACCATGACCAACTTCTAGAAATGATGAGAAACGAAATACGTCAAATTTTATAGTAGTAGCTACGATTCTAACAACTATTGTTGAACTTACAAGCAAATTTTCTAAGGAACCTCAAAACTTTTTCTTAAAACCTGTACATAAACTATTGACCGATTTCATAAGTTATATTGAAAATTGACATTGAAATTTGACGCGATCGTATTATAATGAATTGATTGTATAGTTGTTCCTTTCATTTGAAAATTAAATGTCCCGTAAAGCTCAATTGTTATCCAAATTCCTAAGGAATTGGGGTTCCAATAAACCAACAGGTCAATTGCAAGGCCAAACGTAAGCAAATTAACTAGGGACTAGAAGTATAAATTGTATGACCGGAGCACGATGAAATCAAACAAGTTTTTGAGTTCAGTGTGGAAAACACTGCGAGTCCCAGAGCTTTTTAAAATCTTAATAAATAGGACCCTTCGATACGAGCCAGAACTTTTACTATTGAAAAATAAGTTTCAAACTTTCATTAATTTTACTATCAAAGAATCCAATAAGCATGCACCCCAAAGCAATTCTAGGGACAAAAAGTCCGGATAAAAATGGCGAAGAAAAGAGTCACGAGAATACTGACAAATTTAACAATTTTTCGTTTATTTCGCCGATATTGTCTTATGACGATAAGAGCAAACAAACAGAGAAGGATGCCAAGACTTCCAGTGATTTCACCATTGTAACAGCCTCCCCAGTAGCTTTTCATCCACAAGGCGGGGACTCAGATTACTCAGATGAAGATGACAGCTACGAAGGTCACAGCCAGGCAGACATACTGGAAAATGGGGATGTGATATCAACAGCAAGTACCAAAAGTTCGGACATCTTTGGGCCGAAACGCTCCATTTGGAGAAAATATCGTGGAATGATGTTGGCCATTCTCAACAGCTTTATTTTTGTGTTATCAGCTCTCTTAGTAAAGAAACTGGAGTCCTTTGACCCTTTCAACTTAGCTTTATATAAATCTCAAGGGACGCTTCTACCAGCGATTCCACTCCTGCTTCAGACGGTTTATTGTAGCAAGAAAGGGCCGACAGTTGTCGAGAACGTGGGGCCTATGAAGGAAGAGAAAAAATTGAAGCTGTTCTGTTTAGTCGTGGTAAGCGCTAATCTTCAGCAAGCAATTTAATCATAACAGAAAAAGGCAGTTTTGAACATATACAAATACAATGTTGTGTTGTGCCATTTTAGTTAAGGAGTTTCTTAGCGGTCAACGGACTTCTTTTACATTTCTTTTCGTTAAAGTATATATCAATGGGAGATTCTTTAACTATTACATCTGCATCTGTAAGTTTCAATCTAAACCCAAAAATTTCTTACATAATATTGAAATATTTTTGATTTTCTTATGTATTTCCAATTTTTAGCCTATTTTCGTCGCATTATTGGCAAGGCTGCTCATGGGTGAGAAATGCGGTTACTCAACCATAATTGCTTCAGTATGCTCGTTACTTGGTGTAGTAGCGATTGCCAAGCCTCCATTGCTATCCGGCTCTGCAGAATTGAATATGGACATCTTGGTAACGTTCTTAAGTTATCTGGCTGTGAATTGCATGTGCAATAATTCTAAGAGACGATAACAAATAACTGGAATTCATTGGCGTTATTTTCAGATTGGATCCTCATTAGCTTTTGGCTGTACTCTAGTCTCAGCCATGTCATTCAGTCTCTTGAGATACATTCGAAAAGTTCATTACTCAGTAACTGCAACAGTTTATGGAGTATGGGGAAGCGTTGAAAGTCTTATCATAGTTTTGCTAGTTCCAGGAATAAAAATTCCTAGTGGACTGGAGGAGTGGTCTCTTACTATTGGACTAGCGGTCCTTGCATTCTTTGATCAGATTGCGATTACACTTGCCATGAAGGCTGAGCAAGCAGGACCTGTAGCGTTAATAAGAACTTGCGATGTGTTGTTTGCATTTCTATTGGAAATCGCCGTGCTCAAGGTATTACCTGATGAGTGGAGTATCACTGGAGCCACAGTGATAGTTTTGTCTGTTTTGTTTGTTGGCCTTCGAAAATGGGTAAGGAGTCTACCAAAGAATCATCCAATTAGAACAAGACTATGGGTTATTAGTATGTAAACGTGATATGATAAACTGCATGATATGCATATGTTGTTTTTGAAAGTTATTTTCATTTTTCAAGCAATATTTTTAACATTGTAAGATGCACCAGGCGTATTCGAATAGGGCTTGTTTGTGCCTTACACACATGTGCCAAATCCATTACGATTGAAAAGTATAATTAGTTTTTCCCACAATTAATAAGCACCTACAATCAACAATTAAGATTTTTTCAAACTTATATGTAAATATTAATGTAGGTAAGTGATCTTTTAAAAAGGAATAATGACAAGTACAATGCAAATATCAACTTGCTTACAGTTGAAAGCGGTGAGAGGATGATTTTAAATTGTACATTTAAAATATTTACATAATTTATATTTATTATTCATACAGCATAAGATTCCGCTCTATTCCGGTTTGGAAATCGTGTTTGTAATAACTATTCACACATTTATAATAAGATCAATATGTTCAAGGATACTGTTTTGTGAAAATAAAAGTGCGATAATAAACAAAAATAGATTTGATGCCTCCTGGGAGGTCACTATCCAGGAAAAATTGCTTGGCTTTGTAACTTTCATTCAGGATTTCTCTAATCATTTCTAGCTATGTTTATTTTGCATCCACCTATTGTATCTAACGAACTCATATGTATTAGTTTGGAATATAGAATACACACAGGAACAAACTATTGTGCTTAAACTATACACTATTCACACAAACATAATATATATGGTTTGTTGCGGAATGCTTGTGTATCTAAAATATTTAGGGGTGATCTTTACATGCATTTCACACATACTTTTTCCATTACATATTCTTTTGAAGGTATCAATGAGATTTGAGATTTTGAATGGAAGGAAAAAACCTTTTTTATCTCATCAAAACCTTTTTCTGTTTACGATTCATTTCCTTGCTGCTGATGCTAATCACTTTCAGCTTCATTATTACCTACCTAACATACCCTACCTCAAGCACATACTTAAGTGTGTTGTTGATATTTGGGGACTCTTGAATGACTACTACTACTGGCATGCATTAAAACGTTAAGGATCCGGAATAGGTGAAACAACATTCCGTATAGTATTCAACACTAATCAAAATCTTAAACCTACATAAATGCGTTGACATCATATGTATAGTTTGTACTGAATGTCAGACATAACTCCTAAGAACAGAACTCATAAAGGGCAAAATTTATAAGGCAAAACTCATACAAGTTTTTAAAAACAGTATTTCGCAAGATTTAATACACATAGCTATGTAAATTTACGTATTTTTACGTTATCGTTTTACGTTTACGCTTATTGTGTTATTTAATAAAAAATAAAATAATGACTCGATGTTTTTGATGTAACGTAAAAATGCGAAACCAAAATACTATATTGTGAAAGGTACTTGTAAAAAGCTTTATATACTAAGCTGTAATAATAAAATTGACGTGACTCGATTTTATCTAGTATCAAATAAGAATGCAAAAAATATAAAAATGTACATAGGTCTTGTTAAAATGTGTTGAATAAAAAACTTTATTTTAGTACATACTTTATAAATGTTGCTTTTTATAAGTTATGACTTGTATGAGTTTTGCCTTATAAATTTTGGCTTTTATAAGTTCTGTTCTTAGGTGTTATGTCATAATACCGTTTTTACTATTGCATAAAAGCCAGCTTAAAATCTTTAAAAATTTCCTGTTGTATTCTGATTTACATTTTAAGCTGGGTTCTGGTGCTAAAGGGTGATAGGGGACAGCAAAAATGTCAAGACATCCCTGCCAGATAAAGATATCTTAATTTTAATGCAATTGTTGTGCTCATGACCAATAATACTGCACGCTCATTGAGTGTAAGAAATCTTACGAATAGTTTACATATGCTGTAATGAACTATCCCATACATTCTAGACTAAATTATTCCTCTAATTACCTTTTTACTTAAGCTTTTTAAAAACTTCCATAAAAAATATTCGCGGTAAAAAACCAAGTAACTCACGCAATCCACCCATCGTGATGCCCGAGTTGGGTTGTATTGGTTTGTAGATATATGCAGTACTACTGCTCTAAGTTGATTTGTTGATTTTTTTATTAATGACTGTAAGAGGTAAAATATTACAAAGAACTTCTTGCAACAGTTTCAGGGTCCAAAAAAACCCGTTTGTTTCCACTTAAAAACTAATTTTGTTGGTTAAAATTCTAATCAAATGCATCTTATTTCCCATTCACAATATACGTCTATTGTTACCACGCGTCAATTGTTCTCAGTACAAGGTTTAATATCCTATCTCCTTACACTTAAAATATAAACGAAGTACATATCGATGGCTTCATATTGAAAGAGACTACAGCAAATGAGTGTCGTTTTTGTATCCGACTACAGCAAACGGGTGTCATTTTTGCATCAGACTACAGCAAATGGATTCCGTTTTTGCATCAGACTATAGCAAATGGATTCCATTTTTGTATCAGACTACAGCAATATAATTTACAGTGCCTATAACAAGCTATCGACAAACGGGTATCATTTTTGCATCAGACTACAGCAAATGGATTCCGTTTTTGCATCAGACTATAGCAAATGGATTCCATTTTTGTATCAGACTACAGCGATATAATTTACAGTGCCTATAACAAGCTATCGCGAGTCCTGGGGCAAAATGAGGTTTTTGTTTCATATAAAAGCCCATTTTCTTACGCACATTTTGATACCAAAATTGCAGTATCAATGTCTCTAGGAGGGAAGGAAAATAATTCTTTAATGTGAGCATTTCTTTACACTTGTTTGTTCTTTGTTTTACAATTATTGGATTGTGTTTATCCTTACCAAAGAGTATTTTACGAACACCAGTTTCTGAATTATAAATTAATATTTACAAATAGTACTACATAGTACTAAATAAAGTAGAATAGCGAAAATGAACGCCCAAAGTGACTCTGAGGACCCTAACACATTTTCAGTGGAAGAGTTAGCCGCGGCATGCNNNATGCCAGTGGTAAATATTTAACTATAAATTTTAATTGGGCGTATCTTAAATTTATTCTTAACAAATAAAATAATAATTGCAATTATTCCTTAGGAATAGTTCTTCAAAATGAACTACTTCCGGCTCCGGTTTCCAGTAGTCACATGGACACAGGACTCAACTTTCAGCTCGACCTGGATAACGTATATACCAAAATAACTGTGTTCATGGATTTTATTCTCACAACTGTAGTTCTTGTTAATTTTAAGCAAAGTTATATTTTAAATTTCACAGTTTGATGGAGATAGGGAAGCGCAGGATCTCAATAAATGCTCATCATCTGTAAAGAAACGGAACAAAAGGGCGAAGAGCAAGACATGGAAATGCCAAATTCAAAAGGAAAAAAGGATGAGAGGAGAAGCCTATGTTGGATTTGAAACCGTTGTTGCAGATGGGGTCACAAAACGCCAGCAGTCCAAACCAATGGCCGAAAGAAGGATGGGAGTGACATGTACATCGAAAAACTGCTTAAGAACTAAACGACGCAGTTGTAATGAATTTACCGAAGATATGCGAATGAAGCTTTTCAATGAGTTTTGGACAGACATGGATTGGGGGCAGAAAACAGCTTATGTAAGAAGCCTTGTGGACAAAATTAAGCCACGATTTCCAAGAACGCACGGCGACTCTAGGAAAGAAGATTCGTTTGTATACTACTTAAAACTTGAAGGGCTCAAGCGTCCAGTTTGTCGTCAGATGTTTTTAAACACACTTGGCATAAAACCAACGCAACTACGAGGATGGCTTATAAAAAAAGATAATTCTAGGAACTATTCCCCCATTGTCTGTAAAGTCTGGAAGGCGAAGGAATCAGATGCGAGATCGTTTCTTACTGGTTTACCGAAGCTCCCTAGTCATTATTGCCGAGCATCAACTGAAAAAATGTACCTGGAGCCAGTATTTACCAGCAAGAAAGAATTATACAATGTATATAAAGCAATGGTGCCAAGTCAATGAAAAACCAAAGGTTTCATTGTGTAAATTCCACAATGTAGTCGACGCGATGAATATCGGCTTGTACCAACCGAAGAAAGACTGGTGTGACATCTGCTGCGCCTATCAAGCAGGAAATGTTTCAGAAGATGAGTGGAAAGTTCATGATCTGAAGAAAAAGTCAGCTCGAGATGAAAAGAAAGTCGACAAGAAGAAAGCAGAGAAAGGTGAATGTCATGTATTAACTATGGACATGCAAGGCGTCAAGATTGCTCCATTGCTTAATGCCAGTGCTCTTTATTACAAGACCAAGCTCATAGTTCATAACTTCACGATATACAATCTTACAACCCGGCATGTCAAATGCTTTTTATGGGACGAGTCACAGGGTGAGGTCGTTGCGTCTGTGTTTGCCAGTTGCCTGAAGAATTACTTAGACTCCCACTTCAATGATGACAAACCGATAATTATTTACAGTGACGGCTGTACAAATCAGAATAGGAATGCCATCCTGTCTGCCGCACTTCTAGATTACGCTATGAAAACGAAGAAGACCATTATTCAAAAATATTTGGAAAAGGGACACACGCAAATGGAAGTGGACTCTGTTCACAGTAATGTAGAAAGGGCCATGAAAGGAAAGGTTATTTATGTACCAACGGACTACATTAAAATTTGCACTGACGCAAGATCATTCCCTTGCCCTTATGAGGTTAAGTACATGTCTTTCTCCGATTTTAAAGACTTCTCGTTGCAGAAAAATCAACGTTACAGCAGCATACGCCCTGGTGTAAAGTCTGGAGACCCTCATGTAACTGACATACGGCAACTTAAATACAATGCAAACGGTACAATTGAATACAAACTAAGTCACGAGACCAACTGGCTTGAAATTCCACGAAAACCTAAGCCTATCATCGTGGAGGAGTTTCCTCCACTGTACAAGAACAGGTTAAAAATCCCAAAGCGGAAACATCAGGATTTGTTGGACCTTTTGTCGGTTATTCCAAGTCATTTTCATGATTACTACCGTTTATTATCGTCCTGAGCAGTATCTAATAAATACGTTGTTCGGTAAAATATTTATAATAAAGTCATTGTCCATTAAATATGATTAAGATATGAGAATGTAAATCAGTTTTAAGGAGTGTTATAATAAACTATCCAGTGGCTGACATAAAGCATTTTTGTTTTTTTCGTTATCCTGGAAAATATGATCTTTTTGCGATAGCTTGTTATAGGCACTGTAAATTAAATCGCTGTAGTCTGATACAAAAATGGAATCCAATTGCTGTAGTCTGATGCAAAAACGGAATCCATTTGCTGTAGTCTGATGCAAAAATGATAACTGATACAAAAATGGAATCCATTTGCTATAGTCTGATGCAAAAACGGAATCCATTTGCTGTAGTCTGATGCAAAAATGATACCCGTTTGCTGTAGTCGGATACAAAAACGACACTCATTTGCTGTAGTCTTTTTCAATATGAAGCCATCGATATGTACATCTTTGTGAAAGTTGGGCTCGACAAAATGTAAATGAAAGTGAGATCTTCATTTGTAAACTCATTCTTAGAATGTTTGCTAGTATGTCACAGAGCTATCTGATTTTTAATGTTGTGTAAATATTCCGTCAAACATTTACAAGAACCTGACGTCCTATCCACGGAACCCCTAAGAATACGGAATGGTTTATAATGTAATGTATAACGTTCTATGTCATTAAATATTTTGTGGACTTCTTATATTTACGTACATACCTGCGTAAGTAGTACAAGCATTAAGCATTCCACGTAAATCTTTTCTCCACATTTACAGTTTAGAATGAGCATCATACTGCATGTTTGCATTCACCTATTGGTCATGCATTTTGGTGTAAAACAAACAAAAGTATCAGGTTATGTGTACAAAACAAGCGAAGAGGATAAGCCTTCGTAATGAGAAATGTGGATAATATAGTTTGTGTAAATTAACTGGAATACAACCTGGGATTCGGAAGCATCGACGGGTGATAACGCTGTTCTGGTCCTGGAATGCAGAACAAAGTTAGAAACATCATAAAACTATTAATCCCATTCTTATATATAGGTGCACGTATATATATCATACGCTCTGCCTTTTCCGTGACGTACCAATAGTGCACGCAATGTCATTCGCTTTTCCAGTTGAACTACGTTGAAAAGCTTTTTAATTATCTTACGTCTTCCGTGTTGCTTATTGACAATTATCGGTAATACTGTGCCATGTAATGATTTTCGAAGAAAATTTAGATCGTCCTGCCAAAGAGCATCTATAACGAAAACAAAGACCACATATAAAGTGATTTGCAGAAACGACATGGATTCATACAAATTTTTGAATTCAGAAGAAACCTACAAAGCTGTAGAGCTTGCAAAGTAGAACTTGAAGGATAACCAGATAATTTAAAGAAACAATAAACAACACAGTTTTACATAAAGCATTCTAGCAAAATGCATCCAAAAGCAATTAAATCCGTTAGCCTTCCAGAAAACGGTGGCGAAGGAAATCGGCAGAAGATAAGCAATTTTGCATTTATCTCCCCTATTATTGTTTCGGAGGATAGCAAGGACGAATTTACGGGAAAGTCCGATAAGAGAGCTAACGACTTTGTTGTAACAGACGCACCCCCACATGTGGCAGTGACAGATTATCAACAAGACAGTGATTCAGATTATTCAGATGATGATGACTACGATGAGCAGCGCAGCCAAGCCGACATCCTTGAGAATGGGGACGGTACATCAAGTACTAAAAGCTCCGATATAATAAAACCGAAACGCTCAATATGGAGAAAATATCGTGGAATGATGTTGGCTATCGCTAGCAGTCTCATATTCACAGTCTCAGCTCTCTTAGTCAAGAAAATGGAAACGTATGATCCATTTAACTCTGCGCTATACAAATTCCAAGGGGCTCTACTTCCAGCGATTCCATTGTTGCTTCAGAAGAGATACTGCAGTAAAAAAGGACCGGCGGTTGTGGAAAGAGTATGGCCGTTGACAGAACTGAAGAAACTAAAAGCCTTTAGTTTGGTGTTGGTAAGTAAAACTTGACAAATTTAAATATGTCCTTAAATATTAAAACAGTATCTTAACAGATTTTTTTTAAATTTGATAGCTGCGAAGCTTCCTGTCGTGCAATGCCCTTTTACTCCATTTCTTCTCATTGAAGTACTTGCCTATGGGAGACGCTTTAACAATTGCGTCCGCATCTGTAAGATCCTACTAAAAATTATATACTTTGATTTGTTTCATTACAATTATTGTATTATAAATGATAGTTCTATGTCATTCATCTTTTATTGCAATTATAGCCCATTTTCGTCGCTTTATTGGCAAGGATGTTTCTCGGTGAAAAGTGTGGATACTCCACAATAATCGCTTCAATATGCTCCTTACTTGGCGTAGTTGCAATTGCAAAGCCTCCAGTGCTATCCGGTTCTGCAGAGCTTAACATGGACATTGTGGTAAGATTTTTTGAAACAAGCTGTCAATGTATTGTTCATAGCACTAAATCCACATAAATTCCTTAATTTATTTTTATGAATATTTAGATTGGATCTGCATTGGCTTTTGGTTGCACAATTGTAACTGCCATTTCCTTCATCGTGCTGAGATACATCCGAAAAGTACATTACTCGGTGACTACTTTGATGTATGGAGCATGGGGCAGTTTTGAAAATCTAATTATCGTTCTCCTTGTGCCCGGATTGAGAATTCCTAGTCAGCCTGAGGAGTGGGCTCTGATTGTTGGACTTGCAGCACTCACATTGTTTGGGCAGTTTGCTATCATTTTGGCAATGAAGGCTGAACAGGCAGGACCTGTGGCTCTAGTCAGAACATGCGATGTTTTATTTGCGTTTTTACTGGAAATAGTTGTACTAAGGATATTGCCTGACTTATGGAGTATTATTGGAGCAACTGTGATAGTCCTTTCAGTTGTCTTTGTCGGTCTCAGAAAATGGGTTAGAAGTTTTCCAAGAGATCATCCAATTCGGTTAAGGCTACGGTTTATTAGTATGTGATCATATAAACAATTTTAAAGCAACTTTCCATGCCAGTGTTCAGTGTTCAAAGTTCACAAATTTTCTCGATAATATTATATGCACAGCAGGATTTCCTGCTTATGAAATGAAGTGACAAGAAGTTGTTTGGGTATCATACAATCTTAATCCTCAAAAGACAATAAACGTTTTTCGCATTCTTTTCGACTTCACATTACTTGAAACTTGAAACTAGCATAGCAGATAATCT
>JAHZNG010000106.1:0-11841 GCA_027744375.1 Orchesellides sinensis
GACAGACTGACAGACTGACAGACTGACAGACTGACTGACTGACTGACAGACAGACACCGCTAACGTTCCTAGTAACTTGCTAAATCGCAAGTTAATAACCGAGTATATGCTACTGGCAGTATGACTTAAAAAGCAGCAAGCTCCAAACTGAAAAAGCAGTCTTTACGCAACCCTGAGTGTGAAAAATGTAGAATGCTGTGAATTCTGTCGTACAAAATGTCTTGTTTAAAGCTCCCTTCGCTTAAAAGTTGTTTTGGTCTTTTGAGGATTACCACACCAATCCTGTCATTAATAAATATAATCATGTTAAAATATTTGTTAAGATCTCGTTTAAAGATTATTGGTGTTAAAAACGGCTACAGAAATTTTTGAACTAATAGCATATAATTCATTGCGTAAAAGTAACATTCCGGAGAAAGCTTAGCGTTATTGACGCGAGTAACAAACTGTTCTTCTACTTTAATCATTTAGTTGAGGTGGCTTCTAATTTTTAGACAAAATAGCGATTTACAATGTTTGATGCTTCGATAATTAGCTAGTTTCTGACAACTTCTGAAGGTTAGAAATTAGGAACTTATTTCTATATTTGATGCGTCAATTCTTATATGACTTCAATTTTCCTGTCAAATCCTACTTTTAAACAAAGCATGTCGGAATTTTGTGTTTGATGTTTCTTTTCAATCATAGTAATAAATTGCGAATGCATAATATATAACTTTGATTGAGAATCCTAATTCGATAAAAAATGATAAGCTTCTCTTAGTGCAAATGTAAATGTACATATTTATGGTCTTACACACTACTCTTATGTATGTAGAGTAGACTGTAGGCCTTTCTAAGTTTCTTTACGGTACATTTGAAATATCTATCTGAATGAATATCTATAACACTGCAAGAGTAGTGTTATGATATAATAGTTAAGATTAAGACAAACAAGTTAAGCAACGGATGAATGGTTTACCAACTCAATTTCATCTTCTTTCTCTTGAAGCTATTAACGTGATTTGCATTCCGTGACTAATTCTTGACACATAAAAGAAAACAAACAGAATACCTTCTTTATGCATGTACGCATTTACATACCTACCACTACAAAAACAGTATCATCATCAATCGGATTCATGTTGCTTTCATATAATCAGAATACTAATAACCTTCACTTTTCACAATAACCACAGCTTCTAATACATCACCGCCGATGTACTGTCTTCTACATAAAAATACTTTATAAGAAAGTAATCACTCACAGTTGCAATAATTCAGAGAGAGATGTGTTTTCTTTCAGGAATCTTCACAGGAAAGTTCTACAAATATATGTTAAGGCGTACACGACAAGAAGTACAATAGGCGTCAATTCATTTGTTTTGAAAATGCTGAAAAATACATGCAAAATGCGAAGATGAGCTTTCAACTTCTCAACCTTTTGTTTTTCTTTTTGTGAACAATTTATTTTTTTAGACTTGAATGGAAATTTATCACAGGAGAGGTGTTTTATGAGGGGAGAAGAGCCAATGTAAATAAAACCTATTGCAATGTCATTTTTTAACGCTACGGTATAGTATATAAAGAAAGAGTCCCATAAGCTTTCTTCAGATTTTAGGATGCGGGGCAAAATGAGACTCTTTTAGTTTCCGTTTCCTTCTTATCTGTATTTGCTTCATTCCTTATTGAATTGAACTCATTGTATTCTTGACTATTAAATTTTGCCAACACAGAAAGAAGTAAGTAGATCAGCTTCTGTAGACGTGTTATTAATATTAATTTCATGTTGAACTTATGACATTGTGAAAATTATGATATTGTCAAGCTTGACTTTACTGCTGGGTGACTACATTTCATTTCTTTTTTTATTAGTTTCCATTTTGCAGCCTGACAAGAAAACTAGATCGTTGATACTCTTATTTCAAAATGCATTACTGGATAAAAATAAAAGATTCCCGGTTGTAAAAGTCACATTTTAAAAATGATTTCAATTTAAAACCGAAGTTTATGATGTACCGGTCGTTTATTGCATCTTCTCCACATGCTTATGCTTCCAAGACTTTCAACGTTCTGTAAGCTGTTACATCGTGTATATTATATGGACATATAACAAGTAACAATGTCATGCGTGCTTACATTTCATTAAAATTTCTTTCTCAGCAGCAATAATAATCATCGTCATGTCACACTATCCATCCAGTAGTAAAACGAATCTTAAGTTGTTCCTTGCATCATTCTGAAGCATTTCATATTATACAGTCCATTTTTAAATAGATTTAATTTAATTACCTTCCTCTGACTTACTTTTCGAAAAACTCATGCGCTATTTCTTTATCGCCTTACTTGTGCAATCGTATTACAAAGTAAACCGAATTATATATCCAATAAACTTGTAACAACGACTTCATAACCACAAAAAAGCAATTTTGCATTTTGAAAATGAATTCAGACAAGTCACTCTCACACACAAAACCGATGCCGACCACCGTAAAAGATGAAAATGGAAGAGATGCGTTTCATCTTATATGTACCTTTTTGGCTCACATCAAATTCTTCGAGCATGGGAACCAGATGTAGCTTCAAATTATATACTAAGACGCAGTCAAGCTCTCTCCTCTCCAAAAGCTGAAGTTTTTGTAATTGATTCTCAGACAGGAACCCTTTTTCTATATGCATACCATAGTATAATATGTACATATGTATATATTGTCACTACAGCTTCTGTGACGTTCCGCTTGGCTATGGTTTGTCTAACATTGCATAATGTAACATTAATAGCCTATAAACATAGTGCAAACAAGCTCCTTAACGTTTTACTTCAAACAAACATAAGATCATGTCATATCATTCTCTATTTTGCCTCTTGGTTTGGATGGATGCTTGGATAGGCTCCTTTTCACATATTTACTCCTTCCATTTGTCCCGTGGTGATCATGCATGCATAGTTTTCCTCTTTGGTCATGGTATTATCTTTTAAAGGATAAAAATGGAACGCAAACTAAAAAAGTAAGCATAAATGTTGTAAATTAAATTTTTATACAAAAACAATATTTGAAAACTAAGAGCAAATGTAAAAGGAGAATGTGAAATACTGCCCTATTTGCAACAGCTATTCTTTTGAATTTGCATGATTCATCCGTTAGAAATTCACTCGACAGACGTAATGTCGACATTACCGTGATCATGAGACTTACAACAAGCATTCCTATTGAGTAAATGAGATTTGATGATATAACACCAGATTTTTATGTATATATACATATATATACATGCATATATCTGACCACATCACACATATTTTCAGCGTTGTGCATCATTTTAAAAAATTCCATCTATGCCATCCCCACCTTGAAGAAAGGTTTAAAATCTGTTGAATCACAAAACAATTAAAATATTGGCCCAGAGGTCCATAAACACTCGTGATAGTGATAAGCTAGAGTATGTGAGGTTTGTCGTAATTGGTAAAACATGCATGCTTACAAATAATAATATATTTATTTACACAACTGCATTTGATTGTACACAATATAATATACCATGCAGCAGCTGCCACTGCAATTCCAATCCTTTTTTCCATCCCATCATTCTGGGAATCATGATTGCTTGACGAATGCAAATTTACATTGCATTTGGCCACTCAGTCATCATTCCTCACTAATTTACTTTTGATTATGATTTTATTGGGATCTCAAAGAAGAAAAACGTGCTAGTATACATAAAGTACCTATATTTCAAATTAATCCCAGAATTTACACAGTGTGTGCATATGAGATCTTACCATTCCGAATAAAAAGCATGCTAATTGGCTGCTGTTCCAAGATAATGCAATTTTAATGAATCTGTTGAGAAATTGGATGTGCACGGCCCGTCAGTCGGTGACAACTAAGGACAGAGTCTGTACAGCAAAGAACTAAAAAGCAGTTTTTCTTGGGAAAGTGTCTTAATTTTGTTATTGTAGTCGGCTTCTGTTACTGTCGTGCCTTTTGGACATTCGCAACGCTTCTTCATTTTCAGAGAGCAACAAATGAACTTTTGAGATGAGAAAACTGAGAATTTTTGCAACTTGTACACAACACATTTTTCCGCATCTTTCTCAAATTCAAGGAAAGACATTCAATATGAGTGACACACATGAAGAAGATACATAAAAAACACACAAGTCTGTACTTCATTGATAACAATCTGTTTCCTTCTTTGTGCGATCACGACAAGTGCAATACCGAAGAGGGCTCAAGCATATTGGACCGAGAAATGAGAACAGCGTCAGCATAAAAAGGAAATCCTTACTGCTCAAGCCGCGATGAGAACGAAGCATATCATTTTTATCAGGAAAAGCCATCATAACATCGTATGTATAAAACGTCTTAAACACAGTCAAGGAAAAGCAGCGGCACAAACAAGCGTAACGAAAGGAAAATCACAAAAATAAAATGATATCATGCACCGCAACGCCACCATCATCCTCAGCACTGTGATGTGACTGCCGAGATTATTATTATTTCTTTCTTGAGTTTCTTTCAAGCCTCCGCGTCACTGACGACGGCTTCATTTTTATTTTAGTGCGAGATTGGTACAAGTATATATAACATTTCACTTCTTTCGCACACATTACACAACACTTTTTTGTACACATTATACATGCATTGGGACTTTGATGGTAATGTTGAATGTGTTCATGATTTCCTGAACGTTTTCATTAAAAAAGCGACATGACATGCTTCAAATAGGATCATTGCAAGGGAACATAGTATATCATATCATCCAATCACTATCATCATCAGGATCAATGAGTCTTATGCCGGTAGTAGTATTATATGAAGGAAACACATTTTTAATCCGGTTACCTTTCTCGGAGAAAGAGCCAAAGATGTTATCGTCTTCTTAAGAAACTTGCTACTTTCCGTTATGTCTTTTGCCTCAGTGATTTTTGTCTCTAAATATAAATTTGCGTATTGTAAGATGTTTTTGAGTGTGTTATGATCGTATCTTTGAATTTAAACAAGGCATGTATGTGTTTGTGGTTGGATGGCTGGTAAAAGTAAACATGTTTGAAATCAATATTTTTCATCTTTAAAAGTACTTCTAGGTATATGACATGACAGGAAAAGAGGGCAATATATGAAAACATTCTTTACAAGAAATTTTGTAATATATCATATTGGCATAATAAAGATCATGACGATTATCAGGAATTCGGGCTCGGACCTGTAAATTATTTACGTGTACATTTATATACCGAGATGTAATCGAAAAGCAAATGTTTCACTTGCCGTCAAATGAAACATATGCAGTTAAATAATTTTGTTAAGCCGGTGGGTGACTACGAGGAAAAAACACCACCAATAAGATCAATCTCTTAAGAGACCGTGTGTGTTACAGGTTTCTTAAATTATTGCTGAAGGAAATTATTTTTATACATGATTCGTCTCCAGTTTATCTAAGGATGACTTTTTTGACGGTGATGGTGATTAAAATCTGAGTCAAGAACAGTTTATTTTCAATATGACAGGAATAATATGCAATTTTTTTGCTTTTGCATCTGTGCTAATCATTCATATAGAAAGCTATTCATTCACTGATCAAATGTCATTTTGATACAATCTCTGCTTGCGGTTCTGTAAAAAATGAAATAAGCAATGGCGTCTATATAGAATTGCGGATGAAATGATAACACACAACAGATCCCACATCACATTTTAAAAGGAGTTGTCAAGATGGCCAATGAATTTTCCACGATATTAATCTTTCCCAGTTTCATTTGCCCCAGCTTGAGAAATAATGTTTTAAACGAAGGTGGTTGTTTTTTAGCATTGCAATAATATAAGTTCAGTCAATGTAATGTGTGTATATAAAAAGTGAATTAAGTGGTGGTAGAGCATTAAGCATAATACGAATTTGCATTCATCTTTATAAAACTAAGCATCAACCGTAATAATTATAATGATGACGATGACGCTAATGTTCTTCCTCAATAGTAGGCTTTTGACATATACTCGTGTTTGTAAAATCAACAAAAACCGTTATTTGTAGCTAATAATTTTATGGCTTACCTTCCGACATAACATTCAAGCTTTAATAGATGAATACGACAGTTTTATACAATAAAGCAACCCTTGAGTAAGTAATGTCAAGAAGTAAAATAAATAAATAAATGGGTGGATGATGCTAGAGTTTGAAGAAAAAAGTGAGAGATGCCATATCATCATGAATGTAAAAGAGCAGTTGTCTTGATAGGCACAATATTTCGCTAGAGTTGTACAAACACCGTTTGCAATGAATCCTAGTAAATGGACCGTGACCGTAAATATTTTATTTGGGACGTGTACGGAACTGTCCTTTTTCCACGTAAATCACATCATACAAACACATACTCTATTGCATACATTGCATTACACATAGCCGCGCACTATCGCCAAACACTTCCTTTAAAAAATGATTTCTTGTTGCTGACTTTTTTGCTCTCGACTCCTTTCTTTCATCTCCATTTCACTTTATTTCACGTTCATACTTTAATGCTACACGGATGAGAAAAAAATAGTAGGCATATATAAGCAATAACCAAAAAAATAACGGTGCGGTGGTGCATAAGAGCTTTTGAAGGGGTTTAATTATTAACCTGAGTAAAGGAACTTGGTCTTAGAGCATGTAATGTCTTCATCGTTTCACTGGATATTACAGGATTTACCGCAACATACCTTTCCGTCTTCGTATGTATGCCTTAATCAAAAATACAAAAGGTTCCCTCATTACGAATTCCAAGGCTTTAAAATTTCCTGCGTAATTCCTTTGATATTTTTATCGCTAGTTTGTAGAGCTTTATGCAAGCTCAGATCCGTGTCTAATGACATGGCTGAGTCCGTCCAGGAAACTTGATCCTAAAATAAAATATTAAGTCGATAATATGCCAAGTATCCAGAATTTGTAATCAAAGCCGGCAAGAAGAAAGGAAAACAGCTCAATAGAGAAACGCTCCCAGTGTTTTATGAATACTTAAATTATAAACTATTGAATTATTTCTCATGATGGCCCACTTAACCGCTGAGAATTATCGTCCTTAATCAGCTACCATGTTAAAGTTTCATGATGGCATAAGATTTTTCCTTGCATGTTTTATAATTGAATTACTTGCGGGATTTTTATATGCAAAAAGGTTAATTTATTGAGGGCGGGGAGCCTGCAGGAAGCCATGTAACTCAGAACCATTATTAATACATACTCGCTAAGCGTTAGATAAATCCATCATGACTAGAGTTGTGATGGGATTCTTTCTTTCCACTTCTTCGAAATTTAAAGCATGAAACTTTCTTTGTGAAAAGCCCAGACAACAGAAGCAGACCAGACGGACTGCGAGAGGGTTGATATTGATACATAGTGACTTTAACTTATGCCATACAAAATTTATACACATTACCAAGTTGTGTTTCTAGACAGTAAACAAAATTTAAAGCAAATCTCAAGTTAGAACTTGGCTTAACCTAATATGTTAGTGCGGCATGAACCATTTGTGAAATTTGATCACGCAAAGTACACAGTAAATCTGATCCCTTTTCGAAGAAAAACTCACATTCGCATCCCACGAGCTCACTTTAGCTTGTGTCATTTAGTACTAAGAAACAGGGATCATGAAAGATGGTCATCGGAAAATTATGATATGCATATGTACGGTATGTTTACTTGTGTAGTAGTCGAACTGACCAAAAAAATGTATAAAAATCATACCTACCCTAACCTTTAAATATTGACGAATATAGAGACATTATAAGAGAACCAATACGATTCTGTATTTTATCGATTTAAAATTGTTTAATTGTTTAGTAAAAACTAATAAGTAGGATTCGAATAAACTTTCCTGACGGAACATTGTAATTTATACTCATAGGAAATTGGTTTTCAAGCCACTCACCCAAATCCAAAATGATTGACGGGCATCAATACTGTTGAAACGAAGTCTTTAGGATCTTATGGCGTAAAGCAGTTCAAAAGCTATTAAACCAAATGTATTCCTTACCTTTCCCAACATTTTGACTTTTCAAGTCTTCCATGATTGCTTCATACACTCTCACCATCGGTTTACAGACTTTGATGACATAATGCTGGGAAGTGGTGAGAGACAACAAAACACAATGTCTCTCATGTCTTGTCTTAATTAAAAGAATATAACGTATTTTTCTCAGAAGGTTTTTCAAAAGATTTTACATTGCACGATAGGAATCCATCTGATTTATTTCCACTGAAAGAAAACAACAGTTCTCTTTGTTCCTTTTGCATGCCTTAATTATTCCACAAGACGAAGAGTATTTTGGTGGCCCATCTGAAAAATATCTGATTACTCATTAATTTTAACTGCTTTTTCTGTTTTCTGTTGAATGGTGCATATATATATTGGACCACTGGGTGTTGATGACTGATGAAAGAGAAACAATGCAATATAAAAAATGAATGACAAGTTGGCGTATTGTGTCAGGTTCATCTCCTTCTTTTTTATGGTGCATCATGCCCCAATTGAGAAGAGTAAAGTACTACTTTGTTCTTGATATCTAAATTTTGTTGCGCATGTAAAAGTCATACTGTGTGTTATGTATTTCCAATACAGCATCTGAAACTCATGTTAAGCCATATCGATTACCTAATCTTGACATTTACGCTGAATCCGTGTGTATAAACATTGTAGTAGCATGTATATATGTATGACAGAGACGATTCATTCTTCCAAGAAAACAATCCAGGGATTTTGAAAGATTTTTCAAATGTAATGTTTTCTTTCCTGTGAGGTCCCGCTCGGTTCATTAAATTTTTATGCAACAAAACCAGAGCAGACAACTGGGGGAAAACAGAAATGTCAGTCGAAAAGTTTTTATTATATGCGAAGTTCCATAAAGTATGTAAATATACATACATAGGTAAGCAAACGCATAATACTAATAGGACTGTCGTAAGGAATATATGTACTTTAAATACAAAATACGCATGTAGAATACCATTCGATAACCAAAGCCCAATAGTCCGTAAGGCCTGTAATCATGCACCGATAGGAATCAGGAATAAGACAGATCTATTTTCAGGGTACCTGAAATGGGCCGGTACTTTTTTGTTACATTATATGCCATATACCGTCACCTTATAGTACGCACGATAGCGTATTCTACGTAAGGATTTAAAAACTACACTAATATGAAATACAATGGTTTTTGGTTTCTGTACGTCTCACATTTCTAACCGGACTCTACTTAGAAAACATGGAAATCTTAGAAGGAGGCTGTGGCTTTTTTTCGAACACAAGCCAGTGTGCTATGCTCTCTCCGTCCTAATGATAATCTGGGCATTAAAATGCCTGCTCTGACACCAGCAGCACCGATAGGAATCAGGAATAAGACAGATCTATTTTCAGGGTACCTGAAATGGGCCGGTACTTTTTTGTTACATTATATGCCATACCGTCACCTTATACTACGCACGATAGCGTATTCTACGTAAGGATTTAAAAAATACACAAATACTTAAATGGTTTTAAGTTTCTAAACGTCTCTTATTTCTTACCGGACTCTACTTAGAAAACATGGAAATCTTAGAAGGAGGCTGTGGCTTTTTTTCGAACACAAGCCAGTGTGCTATGCTCTCCCCGGCCTAATAATAATCTGAGAATTAAAATGCCTGCTTTGACACCAGCAGAGAATGGCTCTGATAAAATTCCTAGAAAAAATCAGTTTTGTAGCGTGGCATTATAGTAAATCTTAACTTCTCTCGTTTGCTGCTCTGTTTGCAGAATGGCATGTTTCTTCGGTCATGTCATTCGTCTACTTCGTTTTTTTTCAGAAAAGCAGATTATGTCAGAACAATGGATATGATATGCAGGCTTTCAAAATAAGTTGTGGTTAAGACAAAGATAACATTGTAACAAAACCAAATTTTTGTGTATCGGTACTTTTATCTTTGGTTTACAAAATTTACATTTGTGGTTGACTGATTGACATGACATAGCAGAACGGACATTTGTGTCGTATGAGGAAAATGTACAAGATTTAAAAGATCGATGATTTAAATGTACAAGTAATTTTAATGATCTAAATGTAAATTTAAAGGATTTTTTATCTAATCAAAAAAATCAATTCTTGTAATAATTACATCACCTGCTAACTTTGCTAAAATTAATTCTCAGGTACTTATTAAGACTTACGTTGGAAAAAATATTATTACAATTTACAGGGTTTCATTAGAGAAAACTCATGTTTTAAATCAAATGCACAAGAAAAAGTTGTATCAAAACGGGGTTTCTTCGTGAAATGCATCGTGTCATCTATGAAACAATGCAATAAATTGGACAAGCCTTGTCAAATTTCCCGTCATTGAATAGATAATATTATCCTTCCGTGTAGAACATATCAAAGCATTATCATAATCTTCATCGCATCAAGCGTCTTTAAATCCGAAATGTATTTTAAGCTTGGAAATTTACAAATTGTTAATCTTCCCGTCTCATCTCCACTTGAGTAAACAAAAATCAGACAGAGATAATTATTAAAGAAGACAAGGAAAGCTGTTGTTTTTCAAATTTCACATACCTTCTGTAGTCTACCGTTTTATGAGTCACAAAATTAAAGCATCTCTCATACGAAGACGCAGCGCATTCTTTATATATTAATCTCCTCTCTCTCTCTTTTGAAATCGGTTTGCTTTACAAAAACAACTTAGACAATATACAAAAGTGTAAATTTAAATATGAAAAGGATAATAATTATTCTCTTATTAAAATGCCTTGATTGTATATACCTTACTACATCTTGATGCATAACATAACGCCTGTAAACTCGCAACATTGTGCAAGGGTTTAAAAAATGAATCGCTCTCACAGTGCGATGCATGCAAAAAGTTTACCGAATGATAAAGATTAGTCGAGCCATTATAAAACGGTATGTGCACCCTGGCTGTTTGGCGTATAATGGTCTGTATGATTGCCAGGGTTGATAAGTATCCTGACATGAAGTCACATTTTGTACATAATAATATCCTGAGCTATCTAGCAAATTATAAGCCATTCTAAACATATAACATGACAGTAATCAAACCTACAATCTTGAATGATACAAAACCACCACACTTATAGTGAAACGTAGCTCTATATAGAAAATCAAGAAGACAACATGAAAAATTGTTTTGTGTGATTAAATAAGGTATAAATTTTTCAAAACGTCTAGTTGTCCCTTTGCTATCTTTGACACAATATTCTGGTCTTTGGAAATCTTGCCAACGTTTTTAGTTTAAGAAATATCTATAGGTAAAAGCGGTTTTGAAATTTTTTCATGAATATTTTTCTGAGAAAGCTGAAAAAGTTGGGTGCTTTATTGCAGCGCAGAGGTAGAAGAGAAGTCATTGCAGCAGAAAGACAAAATAAGCTAGAAAACTAAAAAAGAAAGAGGAGAGGGTATAAAAAGTTTATGAAAAAGGGAAATATATTCTCAAGTTGCTCATATGTGTATATTATGATATGATACAGGAAGGCGGAGACTGTGAAGTGAGAGTTTAAAGATCAGCTTGCGGAGGGTTTGGTTCCTTTCAAAGCGACAGCAAACAGGGTTCTTTAGATTTTCTTGTGCATGCATGGCATAGCATAAAGGCATTATATATGCCGTTGTGCCACCAAAGCAGTACATTGCCGATGCAATGCAGCAGTAAACCAGAAAAGTATGCATGTCATGATAAAAAACCGTAGTAGTTGGTGGTGGTGGTGGCTGGAGTTATATGAATCTAATGGTTAGGTTTCTGTTTAAAATATAGTAAAAGTAGTAACTCTGCTTGTGTAAGCATTTTTCAGGAGGTGGATCGATTCACTCTGCGCCTTTTCAGCTTATACGCTTTCCTTTG
>JAHZNG010000107.1:0-10002 GCA_027744375.1 Orchesellides sinensis
GGCCTGAGGATGCTTTAGTAGCAGTGGCCACAAGATTTCTTGCGGTTATTGATTTAACTCATGAAGAGAGAGAAGGCTGCTCATATATGTGCCGTTACTTTCACCAGTCCACAGAAAGACTTTCTGTCCGCTTCCGAGCAGAGTTGGAACGGTATAACTATGTCACACCCACATCATACCTAGAGATGATTTCAACTTTCAAAGCTCTTCTTGATGAAAAAAGAACGTAAGTGAAAGACGTTTTTAAATTCTAGCTCTATATGCTTATTAGTTGGCACTTACACGTTAATTGTACACGCCCCGATTCCTCATAGGTACAATCAAAACCTGAAAAAGCGTTATGAGGTTGGTTTGGAGAAATTGGACCATGCCGCATCTCAAGTTAGCGTTATGCAAGAAGAACTGACAAAGTTGCAACCTGCCTTGATTGAAGCATCCAGACAAGTAGAAGAGATTGTGCACAAAGTAGAGAAGGAGTCACAGGAAGTAGCAGAGGTCGAGAAAGTTGTGAGATCGGATGAAGCCCAGGCAGGTGAACAGGCTGCAGCGGCAATGGCAATTAAACAGGAGTGTGATGCTGAATTGGCGGAAGCGTTGCCTCTTCTTAACGGTGCTTTGGAAGCTTTGAATACTTTGACAACTGCTGATATTGCTGTAGTAAAAACCATGAAAAATCCTCCAATGCCTGTACGATTGGTCATGGAAGCTGTTTGCACCCTGAAGGTATGAATTATATGAATTATAAGATGGCATTTGATATTGGTCAACTAAGTATTTTCACTGTGCAATTCGCACAATTTAATTTACACAGGGTGTCAAGCCAGAAATGGTTGTGGATGGAAATGGAAAAAAGGTTGAAGACTACTGGGGTCCTTCTAAACGTGTTCTTGGAGACATGAAGTTCTTAGAAGGCCTACTCAACTTTGATAAAGATAACATTCCATTGGCGAACATTACAAAAATTCGTCAAAAATTTATTGGAAATCCAGATTTCGATCCAGATAAAATTAGATCGGCCTCTACAGCTTGTGAAGGTTTATGCAGATGGGTTATTGCCATCGAAAAGTACGACATTGTCGCACGAGTTGTCGCTCCGAAAAAGCAAGCTTTGGCAGCTGCTGAAGCTTCATACTCAAAAGCTATGGCAGCTCTAGAAAAGAAGAGGGCCCAGTTGGCAGAGGTTCAAGCTAGATTGGCAGTTTTGGAAGAAACCATGGCTCAAACTAAAGCGAGGAAAATGAAATTGGAAAGTGATGTTCAACTCTGCGCAAAGAAATTGGAAAGAGCAGAGCAGATCATTGGAGGACTTGGCGGAGAGAAAGGACGATGGCAGCAAATTGCTATTGATTTAGGATTAGCTTATCCATATTTGACAGGTAAATAATAAATGTGGTAAAAAAGAATGTTTTGTTTCAACAATGGTTTACTCGCAAGTTGCTTTGTACTTTTCCAGGCGACGTACTGATTTCATCCGGTATCATTGCTTACCTTGGTGCTTTCACCTCGAAGTACAGAGAAACACAAACTGCAGAATGGTTTGATAAGGTTGTTGGGCTGAACATCCCAACTTCTAAGAACTACAATTTTAATACAACGCTTGGCGATCCTATTGCTATTCGAGCGTGGGCAATCGCTGGCCTACCTTCAGACAGTTTCTCAATTGACAATGGTATCATTGTGAGGTATGAACATACATACAGGATTACGTCACACATACTTTTTATTAAACGTTTTATGTAATACACTTTCATCATTAGTGGAAATCATTTTGTGACATTTCTAATGCAGCAATGCAAAAAGATGGCCACTACTCATAGATCCTCAAGGCCAAGCTTCAAAATGGATCAAGAATATGGAAAAGAAGCGGAACCTTACCGTGGTAAAACTAGCTGATCATGATTTTGTGAGAAGACTTGAAACAGCAATCCAGTTTGGAACTCCAGTTAGAAACAATAAAATAAACCAATAATTTTTATTTTTATTAAAAATATCTGTATGCATGTGATTTTGTATCTTTTGATCTTGAAATCTAGTTCCTAATTGAAAACGTTTTGGAAGAGCTGGATCCCGTTTTAGAACCCATTCTGCTTAAACAAACTTTTAAACAAAGTGGTTCTCTTTGTATCAAATTGGGAGACTCCATTTTAGAATACAACCCAGAATTCAGGTAAATACTCGTTACTCTTTTTACACCCCATTAGCTCATAAACTTTCACCCATGTATCAATATGAATTTATGGTGGTTTTTATTTAAGGTTGTACATCACAACAAAACTTCGAAATCCCCATTATCTCCCTGAAGTTGCTGTAAAGGTGACTCTAGTGAACTTTATGATTACCAAAGTCGGATTGCAAGATCAGTTATTGGGCATCGTTGTTGCAAGAGAAAATCCAGATTTGGAAGAGGAACGTATACAATTGACAGTGCAAAGTGCTGAAAATAAAAGGTATGTAAAATACAATCCAAAGGTCTGGTAAGGCTAATATGGAATATGATATTTCACTAATTTAATGCTTGCCTTTAAAACAGACAAGGAGCTTGTTTGAGAAGGTATTTCAAACATGACATTGACATACATATATGGTTAAAGCAGTGAAAACTTACTGTTAGTATAACTTGTAAAGCAAATTATGCAAATCTAGGATAAGCTGCTCTTTAGCTTTAAAATGTGCATTCAAATCATGGAAGCTGAAGGGAAAATTGACAGTGGGGAATGGATATTTCTCTTGACTGGTGGAGTTGGATTGGACAATCCAAACCCCAACCCTGCACCCTGGCTGCCAAACAAAGCTTGGGATGAAATATGTCGGTTGAATGATTTGTCTACATATGCTGGCATTATGGATTCCGTTAAACAGAATCCAACTGTTTGGAAAAAGATTTATGATAGTGTAACTCCACACCAGGAAATGATTCCAGAACCTTTTCAGACCAAACTTACACATTTCCAAAGGTTGCTGGTTTTACGAACATTGAGACCAGATAAGGTTGTTCCTGGTGTCCAAGATTTTGTAGCCCGTAAGCAACAATAAGATTTAGGATCTAACCTCAAAAGATCAGCATTTTAATAGTGGCCCAAAATCTTTCTAATTTATTCATAATTATAATGACTAACATTTTTCAGAAAACCTGGGTCAAAAATTCATTGAACCTCCACCATTTGATCTCTCCAAATCATTCATGGACTCCCAATGCTACATTCCATTAATTTTTGTGTTGACGCCAGGTACTTTAACGCTGCCTGTTTTTTAGCAATAATACGGTTGCTGTCAGTTAGTTCTACTTTCATAACGGTGTTCGTAACAAAACTTTAGGTGCGGATCCAACTGCCGTATTGCTTAAATTCGCTGAAGACATGGGGTTTGGTGGCTACAAACTACAATCTTTATCCCTTGGCCAGGGACAAGGTCCAATTGCCGTGAGAATGATCAATGATGCTGTGAAAAATGGATCTTGGGTCGTTTTACAAAATTGCCATTTGGCAAAGAGTTTTATGCCTACATTAGAGAAGGTTAGCTATGATAGCATCTTTATAAAACAATCAATGAAGACTCGTAATTAAACCGATAAACAAAATATTTTGCTTAAAGATGTGTGAAGAACTGACTCCGGAAGCTACCCATCCTGACTTCCGGTTATGGCTAACATCATATCCATCTCCAGATTTCCCTGTAGCTGTACTTGAGACAGGAATCAAAATGACCAATGAACCTCCAAAGGTATTATATGCATTTTTAGCATTTTTATGTAGTATTTATACCTTATATGCTGATTGCTAACATAAATGTTATCTACCCAGGGACTTCGTGCAAATGTACTTCGCTCTTATCTAAACGATCCAATCAGTGATCCAGACTACTTTGAAGGATGTAAAAATGCACCTGCATTCAAGAAGCTCTTATTTGGGCTTTGCTTCTTCCACGCACTTATTCAAGAACGACGTAAGTTTGGACCAATCGGTTGGAACATTCCTTACGAATTTAACGAGACTGATCTTCGTATAAGCGCCATTCAGCTCAGGATGTTCATGGATGAGTATGATGTAAGTACCATACTAGCTTTCTAAAGAGACAATTACTATATGCCAAATGTAATTGTGAAAATTAACAAACTTCTGTCCATTTCCAGGAAATTCAATTTGATGCAATTCGATATTTGACTGGAGAGTGTAACTACGGGGGAAGGGTCACAGACGACTGGGATAGGCGAACGCTAACAACAATTTTGCGAAAATTTTACTGCGAAGATGTCGTCAATATAGAAAACTTTTCACTAGACCCGTTTGGTAATGGAAGCATAACTTTATTATAGTAAATATAAAATGATTGATTGGTGAAAGTAAAATTTGGAATATGGTTTTTTCAGGTGTCTACAGGGTACCTCCTCCTGCTGAATACGAAGACTACTTAAACTATGCCCTATCATTTCCACTTGTAGCAAATCCTCAAGTGTTTGGCGTGAATGAAAATGCAGACATCACTAAAGACCAAAATGAGACCAACCTCTTGTTCACCAGTATTCTTATGACTCAGGTTTAGAACTTTTCTAATATATTATTAAAATTACCCATACTTTCACCCATAATTGTCCCATAATATACTTTGTGTTATTTTGGAAATTTTAGAGTAAAATTTCAGGAGCATCAGGGGGCAAAACTCCAGATCAATTAGTTATCGAAGTCGCTGCTGACATCCTGAACAAGCTTCCCAACGACTTTGATACAGACGCAGCGCTAAAAAAATATCCAACATCATATAGCCAGTCAATGAACACTGTGCTTGTACAAGAAATGGGCAGATTCAATATTCTCCTCGTTCTTATCCGATCCAGTTTGATAAACGTTCAGAAAGCAATTCGAGGTCTTGTGGTTATGTCTGCAGAGTTAGAAGAGGTTGTAAAGAGTATCCTAACATCGAGGATTCCTGCTCTTTGGATGAAAAAGTCTTATCCTTCCCTGAAGCCATTGGGAAGCTACGTGAATGACTTTCTTGCACGGCTTCAATTTCTACAGGTATGAAAATACGTGTGGATACCTTTCTCCTTGTATTGCAGAAGGCATAGATAAGATTATAATTGCGATATTTTGATTGTTATCAAATAGGATTGGTTTCAAAATGGTCCACCATCAGTATTTTGGTTGTCAGGCTTCTTTTTTACTCAGGCATTCTTGACGGGTAAATTACTCATTGCAAAGTTTTTAATGTTGGTCATAGACTAAAGCTGTAGCAGAAAAAGTAAGTGATTTTTTTGCTGCAGCTTTAGACTATGAATGTTGGTCAGCCTGTCAGCCTAAATTACATAAATGTAATACTTTTTCTTTGTTGCAGGAGCCCAGCAAAATTATGCTCGAAAATTCCAGATACCAATCGATTTACTTGACTTTGATTTCCATGTATGTTTTTCTATTTGTCTCTTTCAGGATCCTGCTTCTAATATACAAAGTTTCCAACAAAGTCTTAAATTTATTTAGGTTCTCGAAGACGGAGAGTATCCAGTACCTCCAGAAGACGGTGTCTACGTTCAAGGACTATTTTTGGAAGGAGCAAGATGGGATCGTGAAATTAAAGAACTGAATGAATCTTTCCCTAAAATTCTATATGACACAGTGCCACCGGTACGTTTCAATATACCTTATTGAAATCATAACTGAGATTCTATCTTTTTATGCAGCTCTTATAAAATTAGACGAATATTTCACCTTGATCTCTGTAGATTTGGATAGTGCCATTACTGAAAAAGGATTTACAGCCAAGACCATGCTATATTTCACCCGTGTACAAAACATCCGAGCGAAGAGGCGTTCTTTCCACAACTGGCCATTCTACAAACTACGTCGTAAAAATGATGATTCCATCCCAGAAACCTCAGGAACATTGGATAATGAGGGGGGTCGCATTGCTGTGCCAGCTAAGCATCTGAGGCAAGACGATATATATACCAACAGCAGATATTGAAGACACTAACTGAAATCTGTATACTACTGCCGATGAAAATAAATCATTAACTAATCATTACCAACTATTACTCTTCAAACACAAATGATTGGATAATTATACACCTAAAATTTATTTACATACTTTTCGCCATAAATTTACAATAATTAATGACTTCCTGAAGTACTTACATCTTCGATGATTTCAGCAACGCGTAAACACTTTATGACTTTACACTGAAAACACTACAAATTTGTTGTCACGCAAGTGGACTTTCTACTTCACTTCTTGGGGCTTGAAGGACTCCCGGATTTCTTTGGTGGCACCCAAGACTGAATTTTAGGTCGTGTTGTTGTAAATGGTACATATTGCTCATCAGTTCCAGACATGTTTTCTGTATGGTCAACAATCCATTTATACTGAACAGGAGGTTTTACAGTTGGTGGGGTGTCCGTTTTGTAGTGAAGCCATCCGAACCATTCAGCAGGGACCATGCTGCCATCATAATCTACTCCGTGTTTGATATTGTAATCCACCCACCGGTTTCGCCCTTAAATTGCAAGAAGCCATCAATCAAATTCACTACAAAGTTTAAAAACCTCTGACCTTCTTTTAAAACCATTTGATTGAATGAACACGTACCATAGAAGTATTCATTATTTTCAAAATATTTGTTTCCATATTTGTCTGTTCCAACCAGCGTTCCTATTTTCAAGTCGTCCTGCCTGAAAAACAAAACAATTAAAAATCCAAATTTTATTCTATAGAACGACTTGCGTTGGTTGAAAAATTCTTAAATACACGAAATTTAATATCTGGAGTGGAGTGCAAACTTACATGTATAATTTCCGCAGCGATTTCCTGAGCCCTCCATTAGCCTGAATAATTCGGAAGATCTTGCTAACTTTATCAAGCCCGATAAACGACATGATTATTCCAATTTAATTACTGATTTCCAAATTTTTAGTAAACACCTGTGTTTATCTTTTGCTTTCTATCTTCTCCTCCTAAGCCCATATGAAAATTTGTTTTGGTGTGCCAAACAGCTGCATCTGAGCAGATATCTATGGCCGTCCAAAACAACGTATGAACATGAGGTTAGGTGAAGGTAAGGTGAAGTGAGGAAGAGTAAGAGTGCTTTGATGTTGACGAGAAGGTAAAAGTAAGTTTTCGTAGCCATTTGAGAAATGGATGGGACTATGACCGTTGATCTATGATTTAAAAGTATTTAAATTCTAAAGCAGCAATTAAAAGCATTTAAAGACCGGTAAAGGATGTGTATTAATGGATTGAATAAATGAATTTTAAACATTAAATACAAAATACAGAAAAGTTTATTTTGGTTCATGAGTAGCTTAACACTGAGAACAGATACATAAAGATCTTTAAACACAAAATATATCTACTTAACATTTAGAAGGCGGCTTCTACTCTAATAATATAATTAAAGAATAAAGTAGTAACACAATTAACAATAAAAGTCTGATCAACTAACCACTATTTGAAAGGTAAAAATGCAACCAACAATAACTTCCATTATGTTTCTCTTCAAACATCAATTAATTACCTATCCATCTAAGTTACAACAGAGTACAAAAATCCCCTTAAATTCTATATTAACGGTAATAGCATTTTAAAGTATTCTATAATTTATTTTCAAAAAATGTAGGACTGGTGCGAACTATGCGATGGCTGTCTTATTTTTTAAATTACTTCATAATCGATTGAAATCTTCGTATTTTTCGAGTTTTTAAATGCAGACGTTGTGCTTCTCTCTACAATCATTTCCACTTCACTCATTCTCGTGATATTACTTTAACCCTCAAATCAACAGGCAACCCAGACCCTAGCTTTGGATGATTTGCGTTCCATTCTGGGTGGTCATCATGGTAGCCCCTTGCTGAACTGGAGAGGTTTGCAAAATGATTGGAGCTTGCTGCTGAGAGGTAGCCACTTGATTCCCTTGCAATTGCATCCTTAACATTTGCAACTGGGAAGCAGATAGCTGGATAGGAATTTGTTGAATCTCGCCATTAGGACCTACTACCTGTTGGACTAGTTGAATCCCACCTGCCTGTTGTTGCGGTTGCTGAAACTACATTAAAAATTTCAGTTAGCCCTTGCCGGGAGGCAATAATGTTTAGTCGAAGTATTTAAGTTGTAACGGTACCTGGGTTCCTTGCAGCTGCAGTACTGTAGTCCCTTGAGGTGTCTGAGTGGTTACAAGCTGAGGCTGCTGGACAACCTGAAATTCATGAAACACAAACATTTTTGTAAAAATATGAAAAGTATTTACAAATTACTAGTCAATTAATCAGTTATCACTGCTTACCTGATGGGTTTGTGGGGCTTGTAGAAATTGGATGGTTTGCATACCACCAGTGGCGGGAACAGCTTGTTGAAGGATCTGAACCCCACCAGCTCCAGTAGCTTGCAAAGCTTGCTGATGTTGCTGAGCTAGTTGAAGATAATATTGCACCTGTAACAAATTTAAATGCATCAATTGCTACAAACGTCTTCACAAATATCAAATATACCCACTAACTTTCTTCACTGCCTTGATTAATATGCATCCTATGGCTTCAAAATAGAAAGCCAGTTCAAGAAATATTTTTAATTTCTCTCCTAAATATATAAGTCCCGACTTTACAATTCCTACTATGTTAAGGTTGTTTCATGTTCCACTTTCGGAGTCACGCTTCAGGTTGCTGGAGCATCTCTCTGGGGAAAGTCCCCGGGCAACTTGTGGAGACACCTGGGCGTAAAGCTCAGCTTCATTAGCTGTAAACTTCCATTAAAGCTGGGACTTTAAGGAGCTGGGAAGGTAGGCTAATGAACTTGCCATATCACAGTGTAATGTGGAAGCCCCTGATCGGGGTAACAGAATGGGGATTACATTGAGACGACCTTAACTAATGTTTTGTATCTTTTTAAAAACTTAACTCTACAACTATTCCTCTATCCTTTCTGCCTACAAAGAAAACATTACAAACTAACCTAATCATAATTTACATAATCTTTTATCGTCTTTTTACCTGCTCTCCAATTACAGCAGCCCCCTTATTCTCCTCCTTCTTGGAGGGTTTCAGCTCATCTCGAGGTACAATGTCAATGAGAAAGTCAAACTGGTCATATTTCGTGATGGCCATCGCGATATCATTCCTCTGTAAAATTTCACAAGTACATACAATCGTTCTTTGCTTAATCATTAAACTCAACCTCCCTAAATTTTCATAAATCAACCAAATTCATTAAATTTAACCTGTAACGTTCTCCGCTTATTATCCTCCGTGTGAATCCACGCTCTCAAGGTAAGTTCATGAATAAAGATTTCCGCCGCTTTGGCAAACAGCACTGGAGCCTCGGCACTAATCATTTTTACATCCTCATCCAACTTCATAATCTTCTTGATTCTGGCCAACGGCAGTTCCTGCGTTCTCATGTCATTCTGTAAAGTAAATTTCAAAAACCACACCAAATTAATTATACCTAACCTAATAAAATATTCCCACTTCAAATGTTTTCATAAAAACACATACTGACTAATGGCAAAAACACAATTTAAATGCATTTTCTCACCTGAGTAAGTCCTCTAATGCCAGTCATGGCATTATCCCAGAAATCCTTCAGTTGTTGTTGGGCATCAGTAACTGTGCCACCAGTGGCACCACCGACAGGTGATGATGCAGATTGAGCCATTCTTCTTTCTTTTCTGCTGATCTCTTAAAAAATATTATTGTTTTGATTATATTTTCACTTGTCTTTGTGTTGTGATTCCACTGATTGGCTATCAAGTGTGAATGACAGATTATTGGATAGTTTTGGAATGGTACAAAATATATTTGTGCCCAGTAGTTGACCTCAGCTTTTTGTGATTTGAGAACATTTGCTACCCTCTCCCTCACCACTCGCTAGAACCACAACCAATCAACAGAAATAAACCAGAATCCTCTACGCTCATTCACTCCAACACTAGCCAACTCCGATCTGCTCCTTTCTCCTCAATCCAATCTCCAAGCTTGATAGCTAAAAAAAATAAAAAATTATAGATACACTCAATTACATACA
>JAHZNG010000107.1:10014-24379 GCA_027744375.1 Orchesellides sinensis
AAAATAAAAATTATAGATACACTCAATTACATACATACATAGCGTTCTACTTGTACATACTATATGTACACTAAAAACTTTCTGTGGCCTCTAAACACTGTATATTTATATAGTGTAAAAGAACCCACAAGTAGTTTTCAAAGTGGTGATATTGTAGGTAGATTGTATTTTATACGTATATTCCGTTCCGCATTATACAAAAAGTATACCTCGCTTCGCTCCCTACATATTATCATATCTTTCATTTACACTCTATGCTAGGGTACAACGGCAGGTAAAGGGTTCATATATACATACAGTACCTACGTACAATACCTATCAACGCTAAATGCCTTCACATACAAGATAGCACTATCCGATCCCTAATATGTGACTGTGAACGTCATTGTCAGCTGAGATACACAGCGCAGGAACTGCAGTAGTTTATCTGCGGTTCTATTTCAAACTTTTAACACATCCCAAAATCTAAATCTAACCCTTTCCACGTACGTATAATATGGTAAGAAGATGAGTATACCTTGATGACTACAGCTTTGGTAAGTATTCAATATCCATTCCATCAAGATCTTTTATTAGGAGGCGTTTAGTTGTTCAATATCATATTTATATTTTATGCTACTGTTTATTGCACCTACCTGTCTGTGTTAGTCCAATCAAGTATTTTTTAATTGCATCATAATAGTCAATAGTTATGCTATGTTCTTTAATTCTTTACCTCGTGTGGTCATCCTGATATTTTGAAGGAGGAAAGCGCAATTTACAGCAATTTTTAATGAAGGATGTATATGTTTTATCTGGCTTTAGTAAAAAGAGTCCGGCTACATTAAACGTAACCTAACTGCGTGAATTTTTGAAGGGAAAATTGGGATAGTTAATTATATGAACAGGTAGGCCATGAGCTATAATTGAGGATACACTGCCAGCTGTAACCACACTGCTTGTGCAACATTTACGTGGCAAGGCAAGGATGAATGCGAGTGGATGGTATTGATTTGAAGGAAGGAAAGAGTTTGTCAGAAGAGGTAATTTACTTTTTATTTTGTTGTCCAATATTATATTTAGGAAAATAATTGAGCTGGACAGGTAGTTAGGTAGGTAGGGACGGGTGTAGAGGTACCATATTTCTTATTTTCAATTTCTGTAACAAAAGAGTTTTTTGTATGTAAAGAAGTACTAATTTTTGTTTTTATTTTGTATTTGGTTTTCCAGTGATCCGAGATAAAGTTATCGTTAACCACAGAGGGAGTTAAGACAGGGGATGCTCAAGAAGGATTCAATCGGTTTTTTGCTGATTTTACACGTTTAACATTACCAGCGACAGAGTGCTTCAAAGGAGAATGAGTGTTGTTGGGTGCTTCTAAATGGTGTAGAGCTGCCGATTTTTTTAGTTGTTTTATTGTTTTTATTTTGGGAGTTGAGGAGTCCCTCGTGATAAATTTGAAGTTGTGGGATAGTTGATAGTAAGAGAAGATTTCCGCAATGGGGGATATATATAATAACTTCAGTTTGTAAGTGTAAATTAATTAAAACAGTTTCGAGTAATATAATTTGGAGTTGGATTGAAGGTATGATGTATAATTATGTAGTTGGAAAGCATTTGTCAATTTTGTGTTTTGTTTGTCAATAGAGTCGAAACGACGGACAAAATCTTTATTTATCCTGCCGGTACCAGTTCATCTGCTGAGGTTAACGTTATAGTGTAGAGCTGCCGATTTTTTTAGTTGTTTTATTGTTTTTATTTTGGGAGTTGAGGAGTCCCTCGTGATAAATTTGAAGTGGTGGGATAGTAAGAGAAGGTTTCCGCAATGGGGGACATACATAATAACTTCAGTTTGTAAGTGTAAATTAATTAAAACAGCTTCGAGTAATATAATTTGGAGTTGGATTGAAGGTATGATGTATAATGAAATTGTAGTTGGAAAGCGTTTGTCAATTTTGTGTTTTGTTTGTCAATAGAGTCGAAACGACGGACAAAATCTTTATTTATCCTGCCGGTACCAGTTCATCTGCTGAGGTTAACGTTATAGTTATAAACCGGATTACGGATGAAATATCTTTATCCAGTAAGTATAGAGTTTATTTCCTGAATCTGAAATTGTTTACTGTGATTTTCGATGGTTTTCTTATGTTAACTTTTGCTTTTGACTTTAATAGATAATATCAAGCAGGCGCAGGATGCGGACCGCATTAGAACTACACAAATTGTTGGTATTATGGGCATAATCCATTTAATTGGAGGCCCTTATTTGCTGGTGATTAAGTCCAAGCAACATGTTGGAGAAATTCGAAATCACGTTATTTGGAGAGTAGGGGAAACAGAACTGATTCCCTTTAAGAAAACAACATTGCATCTGTCAAGGAATCAGGTACGCTACGGCCCTACGGCTCTGCAGACAACCAGACCAGCTTATTACTTTTAATGGCAGATGTCCTATTCAAAGTGGAACGTACATATGTAGTGATTTTTAAAAATGTTTTCTTATCAATTTAGGTTGATCACAACAACACCTATTTAGAGATGATCAACACGGTGTTGAATACACCGTACTTCTATTACTCTAATACGTATGACTTAAGCCATAATTTGCAATCGTTGGATTCCAATTCTCCAGAGTTCTTCAAGGTATGATTACTTGTGTTCGGCAGAAAATAGTGTAAAAATTAAGCAATAACAACTACAGTTGAATATTGATTTTCTAGCAATCAATACTGGAACGGGCTGATGGAAGATTTGTCTGGAATCACAGTCTACTTGCAAATTTTGATAGGATGATCGCAAGTGGACTTAAGACTAAAAAGCACCACAGCTTTTGCGTTCCAATGATTCATGGCTGTAAGTTATTTAAAGTTAATTTTACTGTTTTTTTAAAGGAGTCTTAACAGCAAATATATTTTAACCGTGTATGCTTTGCTACAGTTGTGTCTGTGAGCAGTATGAGTGCGAACAAGAAACAGTTTAAATTCATTTTAATATCGCGTCGGAGTTGGAAACGAGCTGGCACTCGGCTATTCACTCGAGGAATCGATTCCAACGGAAGTGTGTCTAATTTTGTAGAAACAGAGCAAATTGTTGAATATGATGGGGACATGACTTCTTTCGTGCAGGTATGAATGTGTTTTAAATTTTAAATTCAGTTTCACGTTTCCGATTTACCACGTTTGAATTATGTTATTTGAATTATTTGAATTCACACATATGCTGGCACTTAACTCTCAGGAATTAGTTAGTAGTTAGTAATATGAACTGGCTGTCATGTAGATTCGAGGATCCATTCCGCTATACTGGTCTCAAAGGCCAAATCTGAGGTACAAGCCGAAACCTCAAATACTCTCTGCTCATAATCATGGCGAGGCGTATTCTAAGCATTTCAACGAACTAGTGCTAAACTACGGAAAGATCGTCTGTGTCAATTTGGTAAGAGTTTACCATTTAATTTTATATTGTTTGACGTACAGTTATGTTCCAATAAAACAGTGATTTGTATTTTCTATTAAATTATGTTAATTATATTTATTTTAGGTCAATCAAACAGGGTCTGAAGGTACGTTACATATTGCGTTCAGAGACCAGTCCGAAGCTTCAGCTATTCCCAACACAAGGTAAAGTATATCCAAAAAAAAATATATATTATCATTGCATTTATCCTTCAGAGAAATAAAGTTAGTCATTGGTCTATATTCATAGATATGAAGCCTTTGACTTCCATCATGAATGTCGAAATATGAACTGGGGTCGTCTTGAAGTGCTTATGAACAGGCTTGAAAATGAAGTACAGGAATTTGGATATTATATAAGATCCAGAGGACAAGTGCATTTGCAAGAAGGAGTTTTTCGAACCAACTGTATTGACTGCTTGGATCGCACGAATGTAGTTCAGGGCATGCTAGCCAGAATTAATTTGAACCAGGCACTTCGTCGCATGAATATTTTAAAGGATGGGGAACGTATTGAAAATCACCCAGACCTGGAGTACTTAATCAAGAATGTATGGGCAGACAATGGCGATGTTATTAGTACTGAGTATTCTGGAACAGGAGCTCTGAAAACAGATTTCACCAGGACAGGAAAGCGAACTTACCTAGGTGCTATGCAAGATGGATACAATTCTGCGATTCGCTACTTGAAAAACAACTTCATGGATGGATTTAGACAAGATGCTATCGATCTTTTTGTTGGAAACTACAGTGTTAGGGTGAAGGAAGGGGTTGATGTTCCATCACCTTTGGACAAACGAACTATGAAACGTTATGCAGTAAGTGGAAACTCGTTGGAAATTATAACTGTTTGCTAGTCAATGATTACTACCTGATTGGTTGATGTTGTAATGTCGTTGAAATCCTTCATTTTTACAGCCTGCTCTGTTCCTACTGGTGTCTATTGCTGTCTGGGCTGCCTCTGTAATTTCTTATTTTTGGAATCGTGACTCTCCACCAGAGTACCTTGTGTACGTTCTCTTCTGGGGGTTAATGACATTCGGAACTGGTGGATACATGGTTTACTATGGAACAGAATTTGTGGACAATCCTGTGTTAACGGAGACGCCCAGGACAATGTGACTAAGTTTAGTGTAAACTTGCTAGCAACTAGCAAAATCAACTAGTTATCCAACATACTGTAATGTTATAATAAAAGCTTAAAACATAAAAATCTGATTTGGTCATATTGAATTTGAAAGTACTAAGTATTCAGAGTATTTGACGCTAAGTTAAACAACTGTTGGTTGTGTTTTTGTAGAATCAAGTTGGTGATTTTAGTATTTATTTTATTTAAAAGTTATGAGACCTTGTTGCTTGTTTAAGTTCATATTTGATAATTGTATTTGAAGTTTTATCCAATGGATGGTAGTAGCTGTGATTTTAATTTATATATTTTGTAGAAAAATCATCAATTATTCGACAATCATAGAATTCCAGCTAAATAGAAAATTTTCTTCTTGAGCCAGAACTGCTCTCTGTAACAACTAAACTAATCAAGCCAAGAGTACAGTAAATATGTGCGTGATTTATCTAGAACTGGAATATGAGCATAATAGAGGACAAGAAAGAGGTCAATCAATGTTTCTATGCTTTTTTGTTACACGTTACACATCAACAAAACGTATAACTAGTTCACTCACTGGCAAGTCCAGGTTGTTTGCATGCTAGATTAACTTATATGTTGTAAAATATTCCATGTTATGGCTTAAGAATTCTCATCATTTTTGGTTGTAGAAGCTATATTTTCAGTTATTAAATCTGTAAAGCTGATATACGGTTCTTGTCATTTAATCTATCTGTGCGCGTCCCATTATAAACGCTTCATTTATGTATTTTTTGTATGCATAAGAAGTATACAATGTACAGTGATATATATCTGCAGTATCAATACCAAACTCTTTTGGCTTTATTACATTTCTTTCGCATCGTATAATATTGCTGAATGGTCAACCCTGCTATTTACATAATTATTACCTTAATTTTTTCATGGTCACGGCCACTAAGTTGTTGACTTCCTACCTTGATACAAATCAATGAAATGGTATGACCTACAAAGCGTAACGTAATCTTCCTCAAACGCTTCCTCTCTACATTCGACTACAAAATGATAACCATTACACAACTGTATATGGTACCACATACACAAAACGTACTTATTTACTGATGACGACGATGACCAACACCAACAAAAATTTCTACCGATTAACATTACATATATTAATTTTAAGTCAATCTACTAATGATGTCCTCCTTCCTCATGATGACCTCTATCCATCACCGTTCCAATAATTGTAGTAACAACGGCCAAGCCAAATCCAACTAGCATTCCACGTCCAAGAGTGTTGCGAAAAATTTGATACGGCGTCCCACGTGTTTTCCTATCATACTTCCATACTTCGTTCCTACAAAGCACATAAAAATATTCCAAATTACTCACAAAAACACATAATTAACAGCTTATTAAAATTAGTCATCATTTCTATACTTTTACCTAAGCCAAGGATCCTTTAAGCCTTTCGCTGCAAGAGCCTTTTTAACTGCCATCAGTTCCGGAATCTCTTCTACTTTGTAGATTCTATAATCTGGAACCTTAGGCGTGTGATGATGACCTCCGCCTCCCATTTTTACTGATCAGCTGTTTCACTACCACCTGTACAATAACACCAAAGTATTTTAAAAATCTTCCAAAATCAGTTCCTTTCACAGCTGACGATGTTATGCATTTCACATACACCCATTTACACCATATTCAAATTTGTATACTTGTGGTGATGGCAGTGTAAATACACTTCATTCAAAAACAGCGCTTGATGGCTCTATCATTGGGGCATCCTAAGATACTCTTTTCATACTGTCTGGATGACACCTAGATGCGATTGCCAATCCCGCATCATGCCAAGCTTTCATTTTCAATTTAGCATAAGCATTTTCTTACTTTTAAAACGGTCATTTTTATAAGAACCTTTAGCATCGCCATCATAAAATGCATACATAATACAAACACCAAGTAAACATACGCATGCATACGCATACGCAAAAAAATGCCTTGTTCTTTGACTAATATTTATATGTTATTTCCACTAAACTATGCTTACCTTACTTTCACCTCAACTTTTTCTCTTTCCTGTCGGTCATAAAGGTGTCTATTTTAAAAATTTACTTCAACAGTTAGATTTAGGGGAAGCATGACCATTTTTCTTAAGTGAAAGTGAAAAGATACATAAAGGTAAAAAAAAAGAAAAGTTGCAGATATATTTAAAGCGTTCTCCTTCTATTTCGGTTGCTGTTGCTGCTACAGTGTTCTATTCTGGAGAAAGCAAGGTAGCATTTTATTGCAGTAAAAACAACTCCGTGTCCGGACTCCGTCCGTACCGAAAAGTCGACAAGCAAGTAAGTATATATAAGCCTTTAATAAGTATTTTTTTTTTCAGCAACAATGATCAAATCTACCGACAAGGAACCACCTACTAAAAATACACAGGACAGTATACACCGTATACCTTATAAAATATAGATAAGACTGTACTCGTACACTGCAGTAGTATCACAAACCGCTATACATAACCATGTATTACTTATATGTATACAGTATACCTTTACCACCACTTTCCTATCCTACCAATGCATTCCATAGTACATCCACTGCACCTTTTTACAAACCTTGACGGAGTACGTTAGCTAAAGCACAGAGAGACTGACAACGAACCAACGCAGCCTCCTCAATCGCCTTCTCGCCAACATCATCATCATCGCTGCTGTTGTGTGCTTATGCTAAAACAATATATCCTATAAACTCCCTACTTTTTTCACTATTGTTCATGTTCAACGTGTAATTTTTACTTTGCACCATCACCATCATTTCTCTTCTTCCTTCCAAATATACATAACACATCAAATAACATCCTTATACCAGCGCAGGACTACTTTAGTGAGAGCTCCTCTGTTATTATTGTTGTAATGTAAAATGTAACCATTATCATCATTTGTAGTCTAAAAAAATATTTTTTTTGATCTATCTGACTGTGCGAGAGCTCTGTGAAGTGAACAAGATTCATTCATTTGGATTCGTTAGGTATATTACTGTAAAGCACTTTGGCAGGTTGTGTGTGTGTATTTAATTTTTCCACGTATACTTTTTATTTCCCGAGTGAAGTGAAGTGAATAAAAGCAAGCAAAAATATATTTACTAGTCCAACATTTTTTTTGTGATTTTTCCAACCACGGAAAGACTTTTTATTTATAAAAAGGCACACAAGAAGGGTAACAACATTTTTTTAAATTTCGGTATAAAACAAGTTATTACGAAGCATAATATACAATTCGGTACAGTTTTGATTGACTTGAAAATAAAATATAGTGCATGTTGATAATTTTGTAAGTGCAAATACACTTTTCCTTTTAGTCGTGTTGTGGTGAGGTAATTTGCAAAATAATGTAGGCAGCCAGTAAAAAAATAATGGAGGTGATGTGATGTTGGCTAACAGACTTTCCTTCTTGGCTAATTTTTTGTCGGGATAGATAGCATATAGTATATCAGCATCCCGATGAGAAGGGCAGAAGATGAGTCAACAATAAAAATAATTAGAGAACAGGTGTTAAAGTGTATGTTTTGTAGAGCAAAAAGTTTTTACGGGTTGGAATGCCAAGTCTAAGCTGGTCTTTTATGAATTTAATGATTTATGACGACTAGTATGAAGTAATTGAAAATTTAATTATACGCTTCAGAATTTTGACAGGTTTTTTGTAGCACTGATAGGCAACGGAAAGGTGTGGTATTTATCTTTATTATTGGGATATTTATTTTGTAATTAATTGTTTGTATGTTTGTTTTCTCTTTGCAGTGTTAGGTGCCGTGGAGTTGTCAAAGCTGTAGCTGTCTATTGTGGATAGGAATCCTCTTCCATCACCAAAATAGGAATCGTGTGTATGAAATAAGTAAATCAACATGCCAGAACAAGTTCTAAAGATTGAGCCGGAACATGAGCTCAAATTCAAAGGTGTGTAGGAATAAAATCAAGTTTTTGTGTTGTTAGAAAAAAATAACTATTTGTTGGTGAGATTAGAAAGTGATCATGTTAATTTAATTGTGTTTATTGTTATACGATTTTTTTCAGGCCCTTTTACTGTTCCAACAACATCATTACTAAAGCTAGCAAATCCCTCTGATAAAAGGGTTTGCTTTAAAATTAAGACAACTGCTCCGAAACGCTATTGCGTGCGTCCCAATGCCGGAATTCTGGAACCAGGCAATTCAATTTCCATAGCTGGTATGTGGTAGTATATGCCATTTGAAAACAACTATGCTTTATGAGTATGGAAAGATTAATTAAGTTAAAATTTCAAGCTTATTTTAATGTTCTAATTTTTACAGTTGTATTTCAACCGTGTGAGCTAGAACCATCAGCAAATAAACACAAATTCATGGTTCAGTCACTGTATGCACCGGAAGGGGACTTCAACATGGATGCTCTGGTATGACGAAAGAAAAAGCATTTTGATGACGATTTAACTTAGTGCAATGAGAAACGGAGCGTTTAATTTATTTCGTGTCCTTGATAATTACAGTGGAAGGATGTTGACGCCACAAGATTGATGGATACTAAACTTCGCTGTGCATTTGAGTTACCGGTGGACGCAGCAAGTCAAAACGATCTAAATGTGGTACAGGAGGAAAAAATAACCCGGTCAAAGCAAGATGATGTTGCTTCTTCTAAGTCAAATAAAGTAAGTTAAAATGGCTGATATTTAATCGGGAGTTAATAGAACCATAAACTGTACTGACTGGAGAACTATATTCCAACTGAGCTTGTTTATACTTCTGAGTAAGCACAGATGTTGGGCACTAATTCTTGATCAGCTAGGATTTTCTCTGCACTCAGCTGTCATATATATGCACACACTCTCTTGTATTTAATGTTATATCGTCATCTGTGATGAGTTGATAGTAATCTATTGGCTACAAAGTTACTATTGACCAATGTGTCAGTCCACTGTCCACAAACTTGTGTAAAACAGCATTTAGATGTGTATGTGCTGTAACGTTAGCATAGTTCATATTTAAGGTGTGCTCAAGCTTGGTAATTAGTACATGGGTTTTTTGAAAGTCAATTAGACATTGATAACTTAAAGTTTGTAAAGTAGATGCTTTACTTCAAGTATGTTCAATTAACGTGTTATTATTGCTAAACTAGCTTTCTATTTGCTGATTAAAGCAAATTACTATTTTACTAACATTTTTTTGACATTGTTTTGACTATGTTGCTTAAGATTTTAAAATATCTACTAACACTTTTCGCTTGACCCTTTGTCATTTTTGGTAGTCGAAATCAGTAAAAGTATATTTTGTACACAATTTTGTGTATTTTTATTAATGGTATTTATAATTTTTTATCATATTTTCATTTTGGTTGGTTTGTTTAGTGTTTTATTTGTTTTTATTATTTACATGTGTATTTTGTTTTCTTTTTTAAAAGGGGGATGGCGGAGTGGATCCTAACGCTACTGCGTTTCATTTTGCTGTTTCGTCTCCTCATGCTTCTGTACGTTTTATTAAAACCAGTGACTTACTACTTTCTGAGAATAATATGTTTTAATTTTGCAGTGAACCCTTTCACCCTTACTAGTTTGTTACATATTGTCAGTTTTTATATGAATGCTAAAACGGCGATTTGCGATGTTCTTTTGATAATTTTCTGGGTGCATTAACTGGTGTTAACAGATTAGATAAGCTGTACTACATGTTAATGTTAAATTCGGGAACAAACTTGTTACTGTCCGGTGGACAAGTTCACTTGACAAGTCTCTGCCGTTTTGACACTGGTTTAATTATGTCTTCTTTTACGTTTTACAGTACGGTTCAGATGATAACCGCGGTACAGGAGATGCAACCGTCAAGTTGCAGCAAGAAACGCTTCAACTTAAACATGAAAACACACAATTGAAGGTAAATTACTTGTAACATGCATGAATGAGAATGCAATTGAATGCATGGTTATACTTGTTATGTTATTGTTATAAAACAATGGTATTTATCAATTCACAGGAGGAGCTAGACAGAGTCAGGAAGCAATTGAAGCAGAGAGAAGCCGGTGGGAGTATCATGCAGATGGGAACTAATGCGAGTCCTCCAGCTTTGCCGATGTTGTATATTGTCCTCGCATTAGTGGCGGCTCTCGTCGGTCTCATTTTGGGAAAATTTATTCTTTAACCAATCAAGTCTCACTCTCAATAAATTTGATAGAACAATTACAACCACAGGATTACGGATTTGACTTCACTCATTGCAATTGAATGTGGAGGTGGGCATCACATCTTATTATAACAAATAAAACACCCTGTATAGAATTCCTGATTGAGTTAAGCACTTTCTCTCGCATTATATAGGACGCTAGTTCGTTCCTATTTAACTATGATATATTATATTATTATTACAAGAAATATGAATCCTCTTTTGTTCAGTACATCATGATGCTGATTGATGAGTTATTGTACATTATATTAAACTAGTATCAGTGCGAGAAGGATATTTTGATTTCAGGTTGACTCTACGAGTACGCTAACAAGCAAGTTTATATTGTATGTATTTGGGTTCATTGTATGTTTAAAAATGAAATTATATAAATGATGATTGTACGAATCCCCCAAAATCCAGTATAAGGTGCGCAAGAAACATGAAAATACTGACTTAACAATTATCTACTTTATCTTATTTTACCGTCTGTATCAATGTCATTTACTGTGTTGTTTCTGCATTGTACCTTGTAACATCATTGTTCAACAAGTAATTGTCTATGTAATGTACTCGTATTTTGTTTTTATGAAGAAAGAAAACAGTAATTTGAATAAATATTGCGGAATTTAGCGTATGCCAATCCGGATACAGTGATAAACCTGATTTGTACCAATGCTACTCATATGGTCTCTAATGCCAATTATGTCAACTTGATGTTATACAGAATACGGAAAGAGGAATCATTGATTTACGGACAACGAAAGACGAAGTGGTACTGCTGAATAACATTGCGTAATCTAATATTTAATAGCATCTTAGCCAACTTTTACTGTATTGTAAACATAACACTGACAAAAGGTATCGGTAGAGTTCAAATTAAGAAAACAGATTAAATTTCTACACCTACTTTAAATGACTTCGTGGTAGATGTAATAGCGTTGTATATGAATGTATTGTCCAACGGAACGTATTGACTGGTAATAATTTTAATGACTTCCTGTGCAGCACACCCTCCTATATACAAATACAGTAAGACATGCAAATTTTTGTTACAATAAATTGCATAAAATACATTGTAACAGGTTGCACTTATACCAAGGAAGGCGGCGATTGATGTTATCTCCGCACCACCATATCGGCAAATTTCATGGATGCAATCTTCCCTGGCTACTACAGATGTGTTCCATTCATTCAACATTTTAGTTACACTTGCCTGTAATTTAAAACGTGTTATTATTTATTTATTTACGCATACAAGAGGAGCCCGAATTTATGAAGTAATTCCTCAGGATGACCATTTTATAATGGATGTATAACTATATATAAAACTACGCAAATTTTAGTACCTTAAATCTCGAGATGTCAGCTTCTACGTCACCGAAACCGGGATATGCACTGTACTCTTTGTGAAATCGAAGACAACCGCGAAGAATAATGTAAAACATCAACTCCTGATCACATTCTTCCATATTTTGGGCTGTAAATTAGATTTGCGATCTTCATAAATATTAAATGTACGTAAGGTACTGTACTGCTGTACTGCTAGGTTCAAATACAAGTTACCGAGCTCTGAAAGGATAGAATTAGGACTGGATTCTAGTTCTTCAAACATTGGATACCCTCGTATTAGTCTTAGATTGTAGCTTTCCTTGCAGAAATGACGTACTTCTTCAACAGTCAAGTTTAGTCCTAGTTTTCCAGACTGTTTGGTTATTCGACACACTTTATCGAAAACTTCGTTGGCATCCTTAGATGCTTGCTCACGGTACCTTAAATTAATCATCATGAGAGAAAATGAGCGAATATTGTTGGCATGCAGTATATAGATATTATGCAAAAGTACATTTAACTTACACATTTTGTAAACTAATATATTTTTCAGAATCAGCTGTCATGTCGGGTAAAACACCTCGCACCGGTAGCTGTCCATCTCTATCACTAATGAATTCTTTTAACGCGGCACAAAGGATCCAGAATTTATTCTACACACAAAATTATTAAATGTATTAGAAGCAGTTTTGATCTGAGAAAATTTGCAGTTAGGAATTAACTAAACAGAACAAAACCATAAAACTATTCTTAATTTATACTTCAGGTTTGGAAGTTTTTGGGTCTTCTAGAATTGATTTCACCGCATACGGAATAGTAGTTCGGACTAAGGCAGTGTTTACGGCTTTAATGGCTTCCTCGAAAGAGTCATCATTATCTTGTAATCCAGTATTCTGCATAACTACATGTCAATACACCAATTAACTATATATTCAATACGTATTATGGAAGTTATATTAGCAACTGTTGGTAATACTAAAACTTTGAGGGTAGTTCTTGCTTCTTACATTCTCGCAAATAGTTCTTAAACTCCGCCTTTTGCTTATATGTAGACGGAAAACGATCTCTAGGAGACGCATCCATACCAGACCCATTCTGTGACCCTGTCGACATATAAGACTGCAACGCTTTGTACAGTATAACCAACCACGGAGTTTTCACTGCTTCTTCCCTTCCTACCAACTTAATAGAATCCATATAAGCCACCAACTCTGGAAACTGGGTATCTAACCGGAGATCATTTTGCTGATTATCAGGATGAGATTCTATAATAGTGTGCTCATTAAGCTGAATCCGAATCCAGCCAATGAAACCATTGGTTTGCACGCTCATAAATGGAATACTATTGTCCCAAAGAACCTTGGACAATGCAATAAGAACGCTGTACAGTAAACAAAAAATATAAACAACCACATTACTATTTACTTCATCTCCAAAAACAATTTATAAAACAAATCCTGCATCAATTTCAAATCAAAATACCGTTCGCTTAAGTCACACCCAACCACCACGGTAAACCGATTGAAAAATGGTGGATCCGTATTCAGTAAACTATCTGGATGATCATCAATTGCCTCGCCAGAAACGTCTGGATTTAACTCCAGCAAAAATCTAAGCGTACATTCTGCTCTTGGTTTACCAAGTGATTCAGCATCTAGAAAAAAACTAAACAAAATTTTATCTCATTATCATCCATCACCCAACCTTACCTTATAACTGAATACCAAATAATTCTCATAGATCATTCTTACTTGCTTCCAATATCTTCTTGTGTGACACGATGTCCATCCACTATCACAAAACTGCCACATCCTGGCAAAACCAACGACTTCAAGATCTCCGTCCCGGTCGCATTGGCATTGATTAAACAGATCTTACTCTTTTCCAAACTGCTTTGACCGTGGTCACCCCAAAGTCTGTTAATCATAAATAACAACCTGATTAAATTTAATTCCACACACACTTAACACTATAAACAATTGACTATAAATACTTTTAACATAAAGTCAAGTACCTCAGCTGACGATCATACTTCTTCGACTTCTCTGACACTTCCGGTGACTTTGGGCTTGGGCTGGCCGAAGTCATTTTTCTTGCTCTCTCAAACTTACTTCTTTCTCCAGGATTAATTAATCACAAGTCCCAAGTGGGTCTTTCTAACACCAACACCAAACAAGTCAGCAGGCCAAACTAAAAAAAACTGTCCATAACTATAAATGAATATTGAATTATCCTAAAATTTAATTTTAAAATAGCTTACCAATCCACTCTAAATCCACCTTCCCTTCCTTCCTGACAAACCGGATTTCAATTTAATTTACGCTGGTA